>JADWOT020001847.1:0-141000 GCA_036345935.2 Taenia hydatigena | reverse complement strand
GTATGTGTGTGTGTGTGGGTAGAAGCAACGCGAGTGGTCAGCGTCAACCATGCAGACTAGAGCATTCATCTGTTTGCCACCATGATTTACTATTCGCTACTTAATAATACTTTGCAGCAAAGGTAAGGCAAAAATTGATTCATGTCTACAGGAAACACAAGTTCAGAGTGGGGTGTCAGGTCAGGCATCCGTAAAAATCCGAGACCGGCGAAGATGCAGTAATGCTGTTGAAATCTAGCTCACACTAGGCACCGATAATGATGTACAGCAGATAATCAAGGCCGATTAAACTAAAATCACGTCTCCTCCCTATTTTACCACCAAAGCTGTTTCCCGAGCACAAAAGCAACCCAAAACAGCACATGCTTTAGGCGCAAAAGATTAATGCTTCATCTTTCGTCCAAAGTTATAAACATCAAGTTAGAAACGGTCTTACCTAGTCGATGCCCTAAAGGAACGCACAAGAACATGTCACATGCCATCGATCGTCAGGGCAAAATGAGAAGCAGTGGAACAAGGAGCATATTTGTCCTGGAGCAATAGCCCCTAACTATCTTAACTTTAGTCTTCTCGTTTCTCCCATCATGATTACTTGCTTATGATTGGCGCATTTCTTCCACATTATCATCACCAGTTGAATTAGGAGTAGGAGCTAAACTTTATCAGACTGCGCACGCCGTTTTGCGGCGTCAGCCGTGGAATGGACAGTAGTGAATAGCATTGAGCTAGCAGAATTGTGTGTGGTCAGGGACAGAGAACTTCTCTCAAGAAGGAAATCGCCTTACCAACGCGCTATATTCCATTGCCGGTT
Organism: Taenia hydatigena; assembly: GCA_036345935.2. NCBI lineage: Eukaryota > Metazoa > Platyhelminthes > Cestoda > Cyclophyllidea > Taeniidae > Taenia > Taenia hydatigena. Next base: position 140,189 of record JADWOT020001847.1, on the reverse strand, counting down.
TGTACCTCTCTAAAAGAAAGCACCACAAAATTGTTCCAATTACTCTTCCCGCACCTGGTTTCTTCTTTTGCTGAGAAGATAACCTGGAAACATTGCAACAAGCCGGTCTGAGTCACTTTGGTGATTTGTTAACCTAAAAAACGCTATAACCCTCATTTATTTAATAACTTCAGATGGTGAGAAAGCGCGATCGGAAGTTCTCTTTCATGTAGATGAGCGTGTACTAATAATTTGTCGGGCAAGGATAAATTCTCCACTTAATCTTACCAATGTCATGCATCTTATCGATGCTAACTGCTTGAAGTAGTTTCGCTTTACGTCAAAAACCGATATGATTGCTGAGACAGCAAAGATTTACAAAAACGGGCTAAAACAAATATGCAAAACCGGGTGGAGTTGTTGTGGAAACCGCTAGATTCCTCTGCCTAGTTTATTGCAGTAATTTTTCCCACCCTCTCTCACTGAAAAGCATGGAGATGATCAAGAGGAAATTAATCGAGCCCGCCCACAATTCCTCTCTGTTTTTGATGAGTTGGAGATATTCCGGGGGAAGTAGCTCGTTTGTTTACCTATTGTATTTTTAGCAAGAAGACTAGGAATAATTGAAACATTGCAACGGAGAGGACTAAGGACAGCATCCTAATGTACAGGTTTGCAGCTGCCTTTGTAATGATTCTACGATTGGTTTTAGAATAGTGCGTACTGAGCCTATGCCCCACTCGTCAATTTGACAGTATCGTCTGGTGGAAGGCACGAGTTCAAGGCTTAGCCCGTGTGCTGAGCGCTGTTTTCTCATTGCAATGCACACAAACATGCGAAAGCGCGTTTATCAAGCAACAGTTTGCGCTAGTCTTCGTCAAATCCCAGCTGCTGCTCAATGCGTGCAGTTCGTGGCACTGAAGAGAAGAACTTTATTAAATTTATAAAGAAGAAGTCCTAAACTTCCTAATAAATACGGGGATTAAGGATGTGTATTTTTATTCAAGCAGACAGTGATGACCTCCCAGAGACCTACATTCCTATTTAATGGAAATCAATCTATACTTATTGATCTTAGTAGAGCTTTTAGCGTCACACTAGATCGCAGATTTTTCGTGCAGGCTACTTTTGCTGCTTAGCGCGTTTCTCGTCCTGTAACTTTTTAGCGAAAGTGTATCAGCGAATGGGGATCTTGCCAGACGTACAAAATTATTTGCGGTAAATTTAACATTTTTGTTCGCGAACTTGGACTTGTGTGTGAGAAGTTTTGCAAAGGAAACCGGATGCACACGTATCTGTCCGACTCTTCCAGGCATGCATCCTCCACCTCGTGATCCACGGAACTTAGGTGTGCATACTGTATTTTGCACAGGTCTTTCCACCTTGTCATCACCTTCTCCGAAGTATCATGCCTGTGACACATTATCTTAGGGGCACGCATGTGTCTCTAGCCTTTGCTTACCCAGCACGCGTCCCTAATGTCGCATTGCATGGGGTAAAAGCATATGATTTGAAGTTGGTTGTGATCAAATGCAGATATTAGCACTGCGATCTTCTCATACAGACAACCGTAGAATCATTCTCTTCCATCAGGAGAGGTCGCGCGTTGCTACACTTTAAATTCTTAATGTAAATAGGGCACTCTATTAAGACTAATTGCTGTCAGTTAACAGAACTCATGAGCGCACCCAAAATTTTGTCTTTTGATTGAAGAGAACAGTTAACTGTTAGGTGATGTTTGCTTCTGGATGATTAGGAAAATTTAAGAGCCTGAGGCTAAAATGGAGAAGCAAAATAGCAAAAGTTTGGTGGCCAGAAGTTAACCAAGTGATTAGAGCAAGCAGGCATTTCTAATGACAATGTTATCAAGAAAATATTTTTTGAAAAGGCAAAGTGCTAAGCATCGCATTTTTATTACGAAATAATTAAGCATTTGAGCTTGGCCGAACGGTCAGGGTTGCCATTTAGACCAGCGTTAAAGGAGTCAAAGTTTAACTGCAGAAGGCGAGGCAAGGAACTAACGTTGCATTATTGGCTCCTATCAAAACGCTGTTGTGTTTAATCAACATTGTTCAGTAATGTATTTTAGCATTGGCGATTTGGATAAATGGATGGTTGAGTGGAAGGAACATGGTACTAACAAATGGCACTATCCCTTTCCCCTTGGCAAGCCACTCTTATGGTGAGAATGCCTTAACCAAGATTGACAACTAAAGCAAGGTCGATTACTAGACCGACGCTAGTTTGGTCGCTGTCTTTCTTCGATTAACTATGGTTGGTCATGCCCGCCAGCAGTAGCCACATGATCAACATCGGTACTTTACAGCCAAATTCCTACTCCGCGCTATTTTATCCGTAGTCACGTGATGATGACGAGATGCTGCCTTTGACTTTGCATTTGTATCGCGTATCAGCTAATGTGATTCGTTACCTATTTTGACAGACTCTGCTGATGTGCCGTTCATTGATTGGCACCTTAGTTTGCTTGCAATCTAATTTTACCTTAAAACACTCTCATAACCCCCTAAATTTCCATCAATTTTACTCAGCATATGCAGTTTTTTATTTGTCAGAATAATATTATGATCTGAAAAGTCCTACATCGCCATTATGCTCACACATTAAGGCCATCCATAGGAATTTACTTTGTTGAAGTCTATTTATTCGGTTTGATCTTCCAGCTTTGACGATCTATCTCAATTATTCCCTTGACTATGCTGCTGAAAAAGTTATAAACTTTCATGGGAAATTCGCACGTTTCATTCACCATTTTGCATAGTTTTTTTAGTCAACGTGGCTAAGGGTTTAACTGTGCTAAATTTCATGGGCTAAGGCGCTTAGCGGCCCGTATGCGAAAAATCTATTATATCTGATGGTCGTGTCGGCATTCCATAAAAAGTGATTGCGAAAATAACCTAAACTGATGAAGCATTTTTATGCATTATAGCCAGACAATCTAGTTAGGGAGCGTAGCAGTCTAAGGTGTACTGTGCTCCTATTTTGCCAAATGAAAAATACAGGTAGATGTTTGATCCCTTGTACATCAGGAAGCTGCATTTTCACAAGCACAATTTTTAGTCAGATAAAAGTATGGTTATCAGCGGAGTGATGAAATGGCCCTAAGTCTCAGATGTGCTATATAAACTTGATTCACAATGTGCATGCGAGAAAATTAATCCTTTAAAAGCTCTGCTAGAAACTAACTTTAATTCGCTGCCTAAATAATGAACGCATGAGGGAGGACGCTTTCCAGAAGTAAGTCACAGGCTAATACGGTTTGGCATTTGCCTTGACCCAGTCTAAATGCTCGATTCGGACTACTATCAGCCAGTTAGGAGAGTGTAGGGGCTAGGACTGATATGATAATCGCTGGATCGCCTTCTTATCTGAAAACGCATACATGTCATCCACTTAAGGCTGATTTTTGCCGCATGCATCTAGCTGAACTTTCAGCACTATGGTAACACCTGTAGTACCCGCAAGTTTGCTGCGCACTTTCTCAGGATGCACTCTATCAGCTAAATTCGTGTTAGTTTTAAAGGCTACTTATTACCTGCATTTCCATTACATAGTCGGCTTTCGTCACCGCTTTAGTAGCGATACTTATTATTGAGGTCAGATCTCCTCTGATTTATTAAAACAGCGCACTAAGTTCAAGCAGTAAAGGTAACACACAACTGAAATATGTCGGTGCACGATGTGTGAGACGTAGCTCAAGGTCAATGCATGCCACTTATGCAGTCAATCATCTTCAACTCTCTACTGTGCTATTTGTGCTCCATCCCATGCTCCTCCACTGTGAAACTATTCCTAAATGCCTATATTTTGTTCCAAATTTCCTCCAAGATCACTACTTCTTGATGTGTTTCGCAGGGTGCTAAGAAGTTTTTAAAATACTTGTCTTAATTGCGTCAACCATTCGACTATGATTTGATTTGGAACAAACCTTTTGTATCACGCGGCCAATCCCATTCCGATCTATGGCCATAAATAACCAAAAAACTGCTTTCCATCTCTAGGTTCTTTCGTCTCTTAAAAAGGTTTCTTCAATTTAATCTTATGCCCTATTTTAAAAATTGTTTAGCGGTCGGTTCGTTAACTTGCCAGAGCTCCATCAATTTGTGCCATAAATTGATCAATCGCACAAACCAAATCCAATATTCCATTTACCTACTCAATCTGATCCTAATTATTATAGGCTGCTAGAGACATTCCTATGGGCTTTTTATAGCGCTGTCCATCAAGTTCTCACCACCGCATCATTTTCTTTAGCTTCTTATCACTGAAGACACGGGCACAGTCTCCTACGTACAAGTGAATAACACCCGAAAAATTTAATGCCATTCAAACCTCCTCTCGATAACCCTTTTTAAAAGGAAAATTCTGGCATGATAAAAATCGTGATTTCGGCACTTTATTTAGCATACCGAAGTTCGTTCGCGACTAATAAAAAGGTTGTCATATCTTAAGAACAACCTCCGCAGCAATGATTTTCAAAAGCACAAGATTTGGTAAGCTCGAATTTGTGGCGGACACCTCATCTGGCTCTTCGTTTCACGTATTCAAAACCTTTGAGCTGCAAAAGGGTTATAGTATCCGAACATTTTAATAATTTAAACCTGCACAATTATAGAGCAAGAGAGTGTACTTTGTAGTCTGTCTCCGAGGTCGAAGAAATTCAACTACTATCTCGCCACCGAATTCGCCCTTACTGAGCACCTTACACCTAAGAGCGCAAACGGAAAACTTGTCTTATGTAACACCAGTGCTTCCCTTTTCTATACGCCACTAAGGTGAGGCAAAAAGAGAATTATAGAGCACAATCCGAATGAAGGTACGGAAAAAGAGATAGACACCAAACTATCTCGAGATATAATGGTTTTCTCCTCTGTCTTAGTAGTTGCACTATTTAATCATCACCTCTTTAAAAATCTTCTACGATGATAGCTGGCGGCGAACACCTGCACCAGTGGTTTTGCTGCGAAACCACCTCATATCAATGCTTAGAAGGGAAGACAGAGGTTGACAACATTTGCTTGATTTCTTAAGGATAAGTGGTCGCCTTAGGTGTGATCTCGAGTAGTAATTTTAAAGGCACATGCTAGCACTAGCCCAGCAGGTGCTTTAGGAATCCATTCGCTACTATAATTGCACAAGTAGGAGGGGAAGATCGCACGGCATTACACAATGGCTGTTGCGTTGAGAAGTCAATCGAGATCAATTTTGATAAAAAGTTCTTTTGTTAGCATTGATTTCCACCAAACAAATGAAATTAAGAGCAGTGCTTAACTCTAGCCTTCCGATTATCTAATTCTGTTATGCTTTTGAGTAACTACCTTGTTTTATTACTTTGTATTCCTTCCTAGTTTTTAAGCTATTATCTAGCAAACGGTACTCATTAATACAAAAATGAAACGGGATTTGTTCGCGCCTTTATATCCGCATTACTGGCATAGAAGCAACTGGTTAAAACAGAGGTGAGGGCCATATAATCTTGCAACCAATAGCATTAGGACAAAAATGGTGATAAATACAAAGGGCCATGAATTTTCGATCCAAGATGTGTGCAACGGAGCAGAAATAGATTCCAAGGGGATCAAAGTTTCTGCACGACTATTTTATGGAACCAAAAAATCAAAAAGCCTCAACAAATTTTGGGAGTGGCATGCTTGTGTGAAGCGTGTAGCCAGTTAAAAACGTTACTAGACACTACTAATTATGAGAATTTGGATTGGACTTCACCAGAACATACGCGGCGGATTAAAAGCCGCGTCCTGAGCAAATTTTTTATTAAGGAAAATAGGCACTGATTTGGCTTTACCGCTTCGAAGCAGTCATTCTGAGGCATCGAACAAAATTTGGGAAGGAAATTGTACCAGTTTCCTAAAAAGGAATCGCACAAAATATGCAGCAGATTTGGAATCAACTCCATTAAACATAGATAATACAGAAAAGAAGAATATAGTGCTGCTTTAAAGTTTTTAGGCTCTCTTAAGTAAAACCTACCCCAGCTTCGTTGTATTACTGTGAAAAATTCCCTTGAAATGTCCATGTGGTAAATGAAGTGGAATCCAGCACTGACACTCTCCACCACTCTGAAGTTTTAGAAACTATTTGCTTTTAATGCAAGACTGTTTAACTGTGTTTTAAAAAAGGTTATCCGTTCTGAATGCCCAGATGCAATCACTGACGATGTAACGCCAAATGGCGGCGTTAGTGATTTCCCCCTGATGCCTGCAAGATTGTCTACTAGTGTTGGACCGCTTATTTTAATAAAAGACATATTTAACCAAAGCAACAAGGTTTTCTTGAAACGAAACCTGAGGTCTCTCTTTAGACAATAGAGCACTTTACAATTTTTGTCCTGGGTTCATTCCTTTATTTTAGCTAACCTTTGCCTCCAGCATAAAGAATGCTTTTTAACTCAGTCTTTACTCGAAATCTAATCCTAACCTACGCGATTGAATCATACCTTCTGTTAAATTGCCTGCTCACAGTCAGCATCTCCATTACAATTAATTAAACTGCCTAACTACTGCTGCACTAATTTCCCTCACTTTCCATATCAACGCTCTGTAAATAAGGCAAAATTTAATGAGATCATTTATTGGAGTGATAGCGGAAGTTTTGGTGTCAAATCTTTGAACTAAGGAGATGAATAGAATGAGAAGTGAAAGACAGAAATTCCACCTTACAGGTCTGTCATTCTGGCTTTCATACAATCCGTTGTTAAGCATTGACTAAGCATTTCCTCAACACCCTCTCAAGTGGATAAAAGTGAAATCAATTGTTGTTTTACCGGCAATGTCAGATCATTTGCATTCTTTAATTTCGTTGATAGTCTATTCCATTCTAGTAGAGCTTGCAAATACGAGAACCAGTCCATGCTAACACTGCATGACTATCTGCAGAAGGCTTGTAAAACATCATACCACCTTTGTGCTTCTCACATAACTGTTGTGGCGCACGACTTTGTTGATCTCAGGTAGTATTGGTAAATATTTTGTGTATTCCCAATGTACTAAGTGAGAAAGGGTTTGCCTGGCATTGGCCTTGGTAAGCCAGTTGATTAACTTACGCATTTGTCAATTGTATTGTGTTGCAGCAGCAAGCTGTGGCAAAAAAATAAGTGGCGAATTTCTCTTTTAGTAGGATGCATGTACGAACATGAGCAGCTGTTCGCACTTGGATTAATAACAAAATTGAGATTTTATTCACCTGTCTATAGTGCTTTTGCTTACCTTCTACCTAGTCCCACTCATACATTTCCTTTAGGTTGGCATTCCTGCAAGAACTCTTTGCTACCTCCCATAAACAACGATATCCAAAGCTATGTTGTGGTTCCTCCATGCCCCTTAACCTAGTGAACCAGTACTGCCTCCTCTTTGGCACAAAGGAGGTAGACCGACACATATTGTGTGTACTTACCTAGGCACGGAAAAAGCAGGATGCAGGTTTGGTTAATTACCGCCTAATAACTTAAAACCACAGATGGGGCATCCATTGGCTGCAAGAAAATTACCTACACTCATTCATAGCAGTGCCGATGTCGATGATCTATAGGGTTCTAAAATTTACGCTTTTAGCCACCAAACCTGACTGCGTGTTGGGAGTTTTCCATTGCCCACGAATGCAAGAGGCTTGCGCAAACGCAAAGGCGTCGGTTAGGTTAGGCCGTGTGTAAAATATATCTGTATAGGAATTCACATAGTTGAACTCTCACCGGTTCGAAACGCACTCTGATTTGACTAAGGGCGTCTTGGTAGGTTAATGGGAGCTCATTTTCCAGATCAGTATTTACAAACTTTTGGATTGATAAAACGCATGCCTTTTATCAGCCACCAAGCCTTCATCGCTAGCAGTGACAGTAGGAAAGATGTTTGAGACTGAGCAATATTTTGAATGAACCTGCCATTCTTGTTAGCAATCGCTTCTAAGTAGTAGGTCCCTTCGCTCCGTGTGTGATCTGGCCGTAGGACTGTAGCATGAAATTCATACGTCGTGAAGGACTTGAGAGCTCCTTCCAAGCAGTTTGATGATAATAGCCTGCCCACCAGGCTTGATTGTATGCATGATGTTCAGAAGTATGCGCTATCTACCGGAGTCAGACAGGTGGATCTTGGCTCTTATTCTCCAGTACAAACTAACCACAAACAACGACAGTGTCTCGCTAAGCTAAGCCCATCAACAAAGAAATCTTAAGTGCCCCAAAAACTTTGCGTTCGCTTGCTGCGAAAAACGTACTAAAGTAAAATGATGAGCTAAAAGGGAATAATAGCATCGATCCCTCTGAATAATTTTTGGGAGCCGCCATACCAGCAGACCAGAAATATTTGCTCCAACTAAAAGTACTCTCCAACAGAGGGACAAAGTTACATGATCTGGCAACCTTCGAGGGCAAAATTTTGCTTTTTAATAAAAATTTTTGTGGTAAAAACGCTTGTTAGATTGCGCATTTGTTTAAGCATGTGTTTTTCATCTCCTGCAAAACCGTTTCCGTTTTTTTGTCTTGCACTAAGCTAGTCCATTTCAAGTAGATCGACTCCCATTTTTTTGCAAATAAGCAGTCAAGAGTGCGCTTGCGCTCTTACCACTACTTAAAAACACACATGATCATCAAGGCATAATCAGTCAAGTTTATGTGTAAAAAGAAAGGCCTACAACCTATCATTGAAGACGCTAACAAATCAGCCAATTATTCGATGCTCGTAAATGGTTAAATTCCAGGTGCTTTTCTTGACATCTATCCTTCGTTATTCCTTTTCAAAGAGTAACTCATAAAGGACGCCCAAATAGCCAACCTACTAATTCCGAAAAAAATCACAATCTCCGACCTTCATGGCCCTGTGTTTAGCTTTGTCAGTACGGTTTACGACTTCGAATGCCCAATTAAATAATACCTGATCTCAGTTACATTGCGATGAAGAAATCTTTGATGTCAAACTCAAAGCGACATAACTCGCTGCTAGATTATAATTAAACTATGAGAAGGTTTTGCGGCGAATGTTGATCCTTATTTCGGAATAGAGTTTGTTTGCAAACTGCATTCGCTGAAAATGACTTCTGTTCATTGATAGGTGAGCTAGATTACATGTCGATCAGTTTCGTTCGAAGGAGCAGATGGTTTGATTTCATTTTCTAGAACGACTAGCGTGATGGCGTCATCTTCTGGTAGTTCATCCGCACCCCGAAAATCATGTCAGTTCCAACAGTCATGTTTACAGTTTATGCTCTTTTCCTATTCACATCCACTTTCCTATTTATTTTAACTGCAAGTACATACGCAAATAGGATGGTACAAATACGGTTTCCTGTTATTTAATTGCCTACTTTTCTCACTTATTTATACGAGCTAAATGGAACTACCTTTGCATTTTGACTTGAAATGCATGTATTTGCAATCTGCTAGATCAAAACCCACTCCAGTGTTCCCGATGTGGAAAGTGTTTTTCCCAACATGCACACCTAATGCAACACGCGGAGCAATCTCACTATGGTAAGGTCAAAGATTGCTTTCCTGAAGCCTAAATGTACCTCATGCTCTTACACACGCAATGCTCGTGCGACTGAAAGGTAGATTAATATCACACTAGGATATGAAGGCGCCTCTTTGATGCTGAAATAAACACGGTACCAAAGTGAAAGCAGCCACTGAACCAAGTGTGTCATTTATTTGCTCTGCATTTGGCAAACTTTATGCTGCATTCTGCAATGATTAGACTGACTTATCAAGCCTGTAGCAATTTTATGGTTTTAATTGTTGAGCTGCCTAAAAACAAAGGAAGCTAGTATGATGTGATTGCTTCAAGTAACCGTAATGAGTCGGAGCATGTGGATAAGATATGCTCTGTTCCTAACACCAAAGGGGCCAAATTTTACATTAATACCGCAGCACTTTGTGTCCTCTTAGAAAGAATGCTGCTTTACGTGTCGACAGTGCAAAGCAAGGTTTCCGGATGGCAGTCAGCTAATCGATCACGCTTGGAAGGCCCATCGGAGTGAGTTCACCAACTGTCGACAAAGGCACCGTATGCTCACGCATCCTTGTTAAGTAGAGGTTAGCCCTCAGAGGTTCTTCTGCGGGACATGTGTCTCAGTAGTAACAGTGATTTTAACTTGTGATATCTTTTTATAAGTATCCTTTTTTGGTTTTCGATGATTTACAACTGGGGTGTCAACTGTTTATTGAATTTTATGCGTACCGATGTGATTTCAAGCTCCATATGCGAGGGATCCTCAAATTTCTTAAATGTTTTTAATCAGCTTTCACTTTTCTTCTGATTTAATTTTCCAAACTATTAGTTCTTTAGTACTAAGAAAGCATTATTTTAACACATGGCATCGTAAATGGTTTCTCCTTAGAGTCGCACGAGAGTGATTTAAATGGCCACCAAATTTCGCTTTTAGATATTAGGCCATTTAATTGCCATCACTGCAACAAACCATTTGCAAGTGAGAAGAATTTAAGAGAACACATTTTTGATTTTCATGGTAGTAAGTTAACCATTTCACAGGCACTTCGTTTCGGCTTTATTCGAGCTTACGCGTTCTGTGAAGCGTCGACCTGTTACAATCCCAATTGTTTCGTTTTATAGAAAAGAAGACACAATTTTGTCAACATTGCTATAAGTCATTCTGGGATTTTTACGAAGTGAGCAAACACCTATACTCGGTACATAATGGTGGGTTCATCATTTCATAATGCAGCACTCTTGATTGAGTCAGCGCATATACCTTTTTATTACCTGCTCTCCTACAAATGCAAAGATTTGGTTGTTGCTGCTGCGGCAAATAATTTTCTTACAGATTTTGATTGAACAGAGTGTGCAAGGTAAAATAATAGCAAACGCTCTCTTAACTTGCCTAGGTTCCTTCTGCTATTAAATAAAACTTAATTCAACCACTTTCGCCATAACACTGGGCTTGAATTATACCACGCTAGCAATTTCCTCAAACAGTGAATTGTTTGCTTCGGCATTGCAAAATGTCAGGTTGTAAGGGCGCAGTGGTTGTTCATAGGTCCGAACCCTAAATATAGTCCTGCTTTCCATTACCTACTTATTAACGCAATTGCTTGTCAAGTGTCCTGGTGCAAGCTTGGGATCGAACCTTTCTGCTTTCGCCTTAAGGATACGGACGAACTACTGGGAGACGATGATAATGCCCTAAGGTCCTTCCGAAAAATAAGGCCAGACCAGCTGCTTCTTTGAACGAAGCCGACTAATAAATACTTCATCTCACCCACCAATGAACAGAATTCAAATTCCAAGCAGACCGGTGCACTTATTTCAGCAAGCGATCTATGTGCATGGTGAATACGGTTCGTAGACGAACTCTGCTTTATAATAGGAATTAAACTCTACCGCAAACACATCTCATAAATTTATTAGAACCTATCATCAAGTTTTGGTGCTTCGAGATTGATGCTAGCAATTTACTTATCATAGTATAATTGAGGTTGGATACAGCATAAGTAGACAATCAAAAGTGCAAACTTATATCTGTCAGCCATCAAGCTAAAAGATGCTCAGTAGAAAAATAGATAAGCAAAGCTAAATTACAAGTCTATAAAAATAGTGATTGCGATAACTCTAGAGCTTGTAGCGTGGCAATTTAGATGTCCGTTTTGAGTCACTCTATGCAAAGCAGTAATGAAGATTTGATAAGAAGGAAAGCAGTTCAAAACAACTACTTAAAAACTAGGCTAGTTAGCTTATTTTTTATCACATTTAAGGTGTGACTGCACATTTAAGCTGCAGTTGTGCCTTTATTTGCCCGCACAACTTTGCTCGATACGGCCTCGACGAACATGTAGTTCTTCCAAATAATGCCGAAACCTCAAAAACACCACCGAATGTTGACAAGGTGGACCCACTCGTAGACAAGTCGCAGGTGCCCTGCTGGCGAGAGCCGCAACCCTTGTATTTCCTTCCAAAGCAAAGTCTCAAAGTGCCAAAGATTCCGAAATGAGGAACTAAGGCTTTATAGTACTGCTCAAAGTGCAGCAGAATATTCCACTCGGTAACCAAAAGCAACCATGCCAGCATCTAGTCCTGCAAACATTATTTTAGTCAAAGAAATCCCTTTCCCAAGATAGCAAATCTCTTTTGCTGACATTATTTAATTTTTTTTTGTAGTGCATATAAATTGAATAAGCTGATGAGCCAAATCTGCTCCAACCTGGCATGTGGTGATTCCGCTTACAAATTTCCCACTTTGAAAAGGGCGTTATTTTGAGCAGCTAAGGCCAAACCAATTGTGGCATTGCCATCGTCTACTTTGATGACGATTCTCTTAGGATACATTCAGTAATAATAGGAGCTGGACGCCTTAACAGCTGACGATTATTTACCCAAAGGACGAGGAGAAATCATACGGGCAGCTAAGTCATTAACGATAATAAATTCGACCTTCCTGAATTTTCTGGCTCTTCCACGTGTTATAGTATGTGGATAATAAATTGTTTGGCTGCGACAGCCCATGACTAAATTGAATTACTCATGTTTTGAGCCACTATTACCGTAAACCAAATCATGCATCGAACAAAATGGACAAAGGATAGTAATGACCTAACTGAATCAATGCACACGTGCTAATTACTGTAGGAAATAAATTTCCATAATGCAGGGAATGCTGTGTGATCTGATACCAGATCCACGCATCGTGATTAACATCTTTGTCGAATACCCGTTGGCTAAACCAACATGCGCAGAATATGTTGCGCATGCTACCGAATTACATTTGGTAGTGCTAATGAGAGTATTGGCACGCTGATGGCGGCAGTGGTTTAAGTGATCGTGATAATGCCGTTCTTATTGCTTGGAGGCACACTTTTGCATTCGAATTGGTGCTTATTAAAACACTGGTGATCTTGTTATATTAGCAAGTGCATATTAAACTCTATTTTGCGTTGCGATGGGGTTGATTTATGACCAATAAGGAGAAAGGAAGGGAAGGGAAAGTGAGGTGGCGTGAGGCGGTGGAAATAGGAGGAAGGCAAAAAGTGAAAAGTATAATATTTGCAGCATCGTGAATGCAAGGAAGTAGATAAGACTGTGTTGAGCAATCGTGATGGGACTTATGAAATAATAGCGCCAAATGCAAAGAAAAACTGAAAACTAGAGAATAAACATTTCTGCGATGCGGATTATATTTTTGAAGAATGTCAAAATTTGCGTATACTTTCAAAAGGGCAGAATTAGAACACAGGGTCACAGAAATCAGGCTATGCATAGGAATTTATAGTGGGATAGCATAAAATCACTGAATCACTTAGGCAAGCAGGTGTGTGTAAATTTTATGCTACATTTCACCTGTCGGACGTGTCCCGATGTTGCCTACTTAACACAATATCTCGAAGCCATCTTTATTGTCAAAGAATTGACTCAAGAACGATTGCAATGAGTACGAGTGCAACTTGCTTGTTTGTTATTTTTTTCCTTGGTGTAGCTTTATTATCCTCTACTGGATTATAATAATAAGATAGATAACAGAGGGCCAATCGAACAGAATCCCTTGCATCGGAGCTACCTCTTTTCCCTTTTGGCAGAGGAATTGATGGTTTTGAAAGCTTTGAACGAGAATGTAGGCGAGACAGCCATCCTATAGCTAGCCTCTTTTATTTGGTACTCTGCTGATGATAGTGCAGTGTCAAAGTTACAGTCTCACCTTCAATATCATCATTATCTACCTCTTCAGCACTTGGTATGTTTACTCCATGACTGTTGCTGCTATGCTCACCTTGAAAATATTGCTCTAACAGGCAATATTAAAAAGCGAATCGGTTGGACTACTTGCTCAAAGCCTCACGCTCTCCCTTCAATTTGATCTAACGACAGAGCCAGTCCTTGGTTAAATGCTAGGTGGGCTAATATCTCGAATTCTGCAACCGAAATCGAAGACGAGTGAAATTTTTACGCAGTCTAGTAATATATCGCAGAAACTTCCCTTGTTGACGTGTATTTGCTTGGTTGCTGCTCACTGATGAGTCGTAGGCAAAACTCTTGGAGGTCTGCCAAATGCGGTGAGGTACGATAATTTCTACTTTCATGGCATTGTAGGCGGAAGGCATCAGCCGTCAATGCGAGTGAAGGCCAAGGATGCAAAGAGGAAGAAAGTGGCTATATTTTAAGCGTAAATAATTACGCATGTGCTAATTTGCATTGTATTATATATATATTTTTAGATATCTGGTTTGATGAGGCAAGACTTCTCATTGTTATATGCAGCCATTTGTGTCTGCAAGAGCTGTAGTACTTATGTTCCTTATATGTGCTTTGTAGGCCAAATGCGAGGCGACAATTTGAACCCGGTTGCAAGGTAACGTGGTGACACTCGGGAGCGCGACCCACCTCTGCCCTGAACTCTCCTAAAAGATCTCTCTAAACCCTCTCCCTTACTCGTAATAAAGATGTCGAGGCGTGTTCCGTCTTCTAATAACAAGGGCCATAATAGGGAGGAGGAGGAACCCCCCAAAGCAGATGCTGTCGTTTGAATGGAAATCATGCTTGGATGATTGATGGCTGATTGTATTGCCATTAGAAACGCTTTTACTTTCCCATTTTCTGTGGGATCCACTTGTTTGAGCTGGTCTTGACCAAACTTTTGTGCCGATTCTCCCAATGTGACTATTGACTGTCTGGGTGTATTCATCTAGCAAAGGCAAACATCAAGCATTGGCATTTCTATTGCATGTGATTGATAAAATCTAATCGTACCCCTGACCGAATTTACCAATTTATGTACTAAACCATGCTACTTTTTCGCTTTTTGTTTAAACACATGTATGCAGTATATATTTAATAATCGTGGGTAGGGTAAGTTGTCAGGGCGTTCGTTCTGATGTATCCCAAAGCCGCTGCTAACCGGTGAAGTGTGCTAAATGTTGATAAGCATGACACAACAATCTGTGTCACAACTCGTAAAACTACGGTGAACTATAGCCCTAACCTCAAAATAAATGTTGATCATTCTAGGCCATGCTAGTAGTTGGTGTAATATGCACCGTTGCATCAACTAATTTTGTTCTATCAAATGCACTTATGACAAAAGTTTTGCCGCTGCTTTATTCCTTTTTGGTAAATTAAGAATTTGAAGGAAGTTCATGAGTTCTTTAAAAAGTACGAGCCATTTTAGGCCCAGGCAAATTTCGTGAAGTTTTTAGTCAACCTGATGGTTTTTTCGGCTATTGTCATTGTACATATTGAGGTGGGAAAAGAGAAGACGCAAAGGCTACCACTATGTGTGGATCTTACTTTCACTAATGTTTTCGTAAAAACTATTACACCTTTTGTATTCATTACCAGTATAAGACGCTTCGTAGGATGATTGCCTTCAATATGTTCATGTATAAGGTATTTAGTGGAAACTTAGTGCTCTGGTGACCACCTTGGACGTGACAACGATCCTTTCAGGGTTTATCCTCACTGCCATAATGATGTGGCAAACACTTCATGGTTTCCTCTCTTCCCTTAGTCAGAGTAGCAGTTAATCTTGATCGTTTTATTTTTTGCCGTCAGACTAATGGTGGCAGGAACATAGACATTGTGAGGGTTTGAGCTCATTAAATGGCAATTATTATGATTCACTTGGGTAGCTACACTCGACCAGCCTGTTTATTTGGCTTTTTGGATGGCATGTGAGACAAGCAGGCAAAGGTGGGAAGACAGTTTTCTCTTCCTTTTAGTAAACCCATCTGCTGGGTCCATGATTTATTCATCTACTACTTACCTAAGGAGCTCTCTTTCTGTCTGACGAACTTACTACCTGTATATCACTTCAAACCGCTACTCGTCTTTGCGTTTCATCGTTTGCACCATTACGCCTAATGTGAACAAGCTCGTCGAGCTTGCTGAACTTTCGGCTGAACTATCAATTTCTTGGACATGCCCAAGTGGCATCTACTCCACTCATCGTCACTAACAGCGATTGAGTAGGAGGATGCCTTGACCCTGTTTAGGCTATAAATCAGGCGATCAATGGGTAGAAACCTCATCAGGAGTGTCTTCACCGACTTTTATCGGCGGACTTTTATCGTTAAAGGGAAGTTTGATGGCATCTATTTGATTTATCTGAAGGTACTGTCGTATTGAGGAGAGCCGCTACTCACTTTTCTGTTGTTGGCGGATTCCTATGTGGAGCACTAGCAATTCCACCAAATGGCAGGAAAATCACAGGCGAATAAATCGCATCAAGTGCGCGTTCGGGCTTCACAAAGCAAGATTTCCTAGCATCCAAATGACCTACAATCAGTCCCACAGAAACAGCATTTGAACTTTGCGGATAGATCGCAGGAACCAGCAGGGAAGAAGCTTAAGGAAACCAAAACTGATCAACAAAGTACAAGGAAAGCTTGTCCATGTCAGCGTTTTAATCAATTAAAGCGTAAAATTCTCAGTCTGCCTTTTAATTATGCATAATGGCCATGCCGCTACATTTTATTTTGACGAAGTTAGCAAAGGCTGGCAAGTGTTGATAGACGAAATTGCTTTGCTAAGCGATTCTTGGATGCTTGATAGCAACCTTACGATGAAGAGCGATCTAACAAAAGTTGTGAATAAGACTTGGGGATTAGAAATCTTTAACCAAGATGGCAACACACCACTCTAAAGCTAAGTGTTTGAGTTATTCGGTATAGCTATGTACTGAGCACATCAGAAGACATTGTATAAGAGTCCTGCCTTTAGCCAATATCTTTGACCTCTTTGTTGACAGGCATGCGAATAGAGCAGCGATTTGTGTAGCGAGTCGCGCGTTACCCTGTTTTACCCAGTTCAATGATGCAAAGTTAATTAGGACTGGATTACTTCACGTCTCATAGGTTTCGTCGATTAAGTTGGTGAGTCACACTGCACCTCTGTGAGAATAAGCCTAATTCTTCACGAGATCATGCTGTTTAGCTAAAAACAGCCTAAATAATGTGGTACGAAACTTCCCCTTACTCCCTTTTTTGGTATCCACAGGCGTGATGGCCATGTATTTTATGTATTTAGAAACACAGTGGTATGATGTTAGTCGTATCTATGCCATTACAAGCATTCTGTGCGCAAACAGTCAGGGTCGGATAGTGAGTTTTAGTACCCATTTGCACTGTTTAACCTTATGAGTCCTCCGTCAATCGGCCTTGTCAGAGCAGTCGATAATTTCATGCGTATAAGCTGTCGTGAGCAGAGACGCCAGCAACCACTACTTTGTTTTGCAATTGTAAAATGAATTCATTTGCCATAGACTTCTTCATGTAGAGGATTTAACATTATAAATACTCAACAGACCTACAGCATGTTCAGTAACTAATGAAGATGAATATCGGACAACTAGGATTTTACCAAATTATCGTATGCTGAACTTTGTAGCAAGCTATAATTAGTAGGAAAACTTGCGCAGACGAAGGCAGAAGAGCAAATATTGAGAGTGTTGAGGACTATTTTTCAATGCGGAATTTACGGAGTTATACGTTTTTTAGCTTAACGCCGAGTTGGGTATAGTGCCTGTACCTTTTTGCGCTCCAAACAAAGCAGCAACAACTATCTAGGAGGTCTGGAGACCTCCATTCACTTAGAGTGTAGCAAGCAGAAATCTACAATTTTAAGTCAAAGTAAGTTATAATAGCACGCTATTGCAAGTTCGATAGTTAACTTACTTGCTCCGACAATCTTTAGGTTAAAAAACAGGTAGCTTATTTGTAAAATGAGCTAAAGTGTCTCACGAACTCTACCACAACTCCTCTGCTTTTTGGTTTGATGCCATTAAAGCAGCCATGGGGTTCCGGGGCACGCTGATCGAATTGAACGATGTGCAAACGAGTGAGCTACCAAAGATCGGAAACGCTAAATTTGTATATGAATGAAATAACTTCTGCTCTTCTCTGCTCTGCCGTATCATGCCTCATTCCTCACCCATTCATCAGTCACTGCAACCGGTCCATCAACCCACAGGTTCGCACCGTCAGTCTAGTGTGGCTTGAGTGACCAGCAGTAAAGACGATTCAAATGTGCCAATTCAGCCAGTCACACTTTAACTACCACATTAGTTATTCCATATCCCGCCGCGGCAAAGCATAGCGCCTGATTGGATGAGAGGGGTTAGAGACGAAGGCGAGTCAGGGAGTGAATACGAAGGTAAAGGTGTGAGAAATGGGTGATGGGGAAGAAGGAAGGAAACTGGTGGTGGAGAAGTGGTCTATTAGGTTAGGCATTGTCCTAATAGTGTGGATGTCAAGTATTTGAGGCTACCACTGGAGATGCTAATAATTTAACCTCTCCCTTTCTAGTGCAATTGACTGTCTTTTCCTCTCTGGTGCCTCCATGTTTTAGTTCATTGCTAAACAGATACGGTGCCACTTAAAGCAGCGGAGGAAATAGAGTAATTTTACAGCCCCGACGGGACTCGAACCCGTAGTCTTCTGATCCGAAGTCAGACGCCTTATCTATTAGGCCACAAGACCAACAGCTTTAGCTCTCCCTTTTAACTTATTTTTCTCCTTATCATTACCATCCGCTGCAGTCAGGCAGTACACCTCCTTATGTCAGTCTATTCTTTGTAACTGTAATGCGGTGGTTTTAGCATTTTCGTATGCACGAACAACTGCTACTTTTGATGACGCCGTGGCAGCGGTTAAGGCTCCGTTTGCGGTAGTTGCCTTGTGAAGCAGGCACTCCAGCCGACGACGGTGGGTAGGGAGGATGAGTGGTGATTCACTAAATGATCCTGACTTTCAGCATTATTAGCCGAAGCCCATGTGCCGCTTCTTTCCCTCGGCAAAAATAGCGGTTATTCGTCCCTAAACCGCAGGACTTATTAGTCGTGGCTTCAAAAAAATGGGCGTTTTCGACCAAGGAATATTACATTTGCCTCTGCTCTGCTTGTTCGACGGGCTACATTTGCACTACAGAAGTCTATCCGATTCCAATAACTTTTTGCAGAAGTAAGCCAATTTGAATACCATGCTGATCCTTAGCCTGTCATTCGCAAGGATTTTTTAAGTTATTACTTGTTAAATCATCCGACTAGCCAAATCAGAAGCGAAAGAGAGAAACACATCACTGCTTTTGAAAGCGTGAAGGCTATGGTCATTTTTGTCCTCTTTTTTCTGGTGCAAAGGTTACTTTTGATTGCGCCTTTTTCTTGCCCAAATCAAGTTCTACTGCTCCCATTTCATTTATATTAGGCTGGCCAATGAAGTCTTTTTGGTCGCCAATTCGTTGATATGGCGATGAGCGGAGAGGTATTGGAGTCATTAAGGCTCTTAGGAAATTCTGAGGGACATTTCGCTTCATTCGACTTATTTCCTGTCCGTCGAAAGTGACTGTAATAATTGCTATCCGACAGGACGTGGAAGTCCCCAAGGTGACTAGCGAACCCTCCCTACGGAAGTGTAAAGGACTTACCAGATGAATAACGCAGTCATAATCGTAATGCGTACAGCATTTATCCAGGAGCCTGATGCGACTTATAATGCAGCCCAAATATTTTTAGTGTAACAAGACTTCTTTACGCAAGCAGGGTACAGCAGAATCGATTCTTATTTGTTGCGGACTGATTGGCAAATACAACATTTGGACTATAAACCGGAACAGGCGTTCCTTATTCGATATCATGTGCCGATAAAGAGCCAAGGAAGAGGCCGAAATGTGTGATATCGTAGAGTTGCTCGGACCCAAATGCGATTAGAAATCGTCCATTAGAATCCAACTGCTCCTCCTTGTGTTAAAGAGCTTCGGAATCATTTTTGGCTGGAATTCGGTAGAGGTTGTGGGAAAATTAACTGGCGGAGACATTTGTGCAGCGCAATCTACTTGAATGTGCTGCCATCTAAGAGTGGGGAATCGACAAGTGGAAAGACTCCACCTCCATACTCAATTAGCCATGTAAAGATTAACGAAGTTGGAGGCGCTAAGGTAGCTGCACACCTCTGAAGCCATTCCTGGTGGTGCACCAGTAATTTTACATTGTGAGCCATTTCATGCCAGCCATTATCGGAGTAAGGCAGCGTAGATTTGATGTGCATCGAGGATGCAGGGGGTTAAATAATCGGCACTAGGAAGACGTCAGCACATTGTTGCAAAGTCACCTGGTAATCATAATTACCGGATTTACCATTGTCTACCCATTACAAATGCAATGGAATAAAATAGCACCTCAGAAGTCTTTGTGCGCAGTAAAATCGCACTACAGCAATGACATCCATACCATCATCTGTTAACTGCTAATAAACAATCACATGATCTTACGCAAGCTGTTCCTTAAATGACCGTTGGCAGATAGATTTGTCTAATGTGCATCGTCAAATCACCGAGGAGTGGGTGAAATATTGCTGCGTGAAATAATTGCATGCAGCTTCCAGGAGGCAAATCATTCTGATAAGTTTATTTTGGAATCGCCTACTATCGGCTGCATAGTGTGGCAAACTTTAGGTCGTGCGATCCAGAACTTGAACACAACTAGAAGTCAACGAAAAGAGGAAAGTTATTGAGTTTGCGTGGACTAAGTCTGACTATGGCACTTATGCTACAAGTCGCTATGTCTTTTTACGTGCTGCCCTCAAAATTCATTTACGCATTCCGTGTAGCTGTGCTGGGCAGTATATCTTCTCAGAGGTGTTACTTTTGCTAGTAAGTGCACAACAGAGGCAAGGAAATGCATAATGCATGGCAACTTATTGCACAAACATGCTGCTAAAGAATTAATCTTTCATGCATGACGATTTCAGCAATCGGACATCGCCAGAAATTGCATGCTTTCCTACAAGCGTGATATGCATCAATCACACAGCAATAACCACTCGTGTGGCTTGAGTGTGTGTGTTCGATGTAAGAAGAATGAGTTAACCGGGGAGCGTTGAGACATATGTGCCTCGGAAAGGCGTACGCTTACCCGAGGAGCATGCAGGCCGCAGGAGGTGAATGACAAGCAAGCGGTTGCTTTAATCGTTCTCAGATAATGTCGCTAATAATAAGCCCTTGAGCATACGGTTTTATTGAACGAAAAGTATGGAGTGGGTTAACAGTTTCTTGCCTTATGCACATCATAGTTCACCTCAAAAAATATTTTCCATTTTGCAGGATACAATGTTGCGATTTCATTTTAATTTGTCTCATTTTATGTCGCTTCATCGTTTTCACCTTCGGGTGCATACAACAAGGTCCGATCATTGCATACATATGCACGTCTCGGACGGGACTACTCTGGTTCATCTACGGGGAAGATAATTTTACTTACCTCACGCAATCTTCGTCAGGGTGTGCCATCAGCCTGAATTCTGCACCCAATTTAGAGCATCAACCCAACAATGCAGAGGTTAATTCCCATAAATTCTAAAATCCGATGAACTGAATACTTTAGCCATGCACTATGTAATTCAGACGAACCGTGGCTAGGTAAGGGATTCTGCAAAGGGTGGTGATCCACTATCTCAGCTGTGAGTGTATTATGATTGGCTTCTCATGTTTAGCCTTGGTCTTTAGGCCTTCGGATTGAGTGCAGTGATCGCATAGGAAGGGGAACAGGAATCGAGGCTGCGCTCATTCAGACTACGCTTCATCTTCAGTTGCAGATGTTTATTCCACTAACCTGTTCGTGGTTACTGATCGCCTCTCACTTAAAAGGTGCATTCAGGCAAGCATTGCAACAGTGTTGCTACCTTCTGAAACCGATCAGCCCTTAGATGAACAATAAGGTGCGGTCATCAATTACAGGATGTCTGCAAGACCACGAACTAATTAACCGTTAGCTGATCCATATAAAACATGCACAGGACTAATTCATTTCATCATTCAACCAAGACTAATGTTAACGAACAAACATTCAATTTCTGATTGCTGCCTTAAATCAATGGAAAATAAACGCATGCGATTGCTCTGAGCAGCATCTGCCAATGTAAATGGGAGACACAAATCAATTAGCAGTGCGCGGAATTTTTGAATGGTGTTATGCTTTCTGCATCGGCGAAATACTGCTAGCAGATGGCCACTGAAAACCATTCTTAGCCCTGGATTGTTATGTTGAAGAATGCTTTAGAACACTAAATGTGCAGCCTTGACTTTATTTTAACTGGGACTCCTCGGTGTCAGCTTTCTTATGAATTAGATTTCCACAAAATAGCATTAACCAGGCTACCCGCCCATCCACTTACACATTCGATCCATCAGTTTGGATGCTGTGTGAGTGCACGATACTAGAGCGGGTAGCTACTAAGGAAGCAAGGCATGGTAAAGCTGAGGCAACGAGGTGTGCAAAACTTAACTGCTTCACAAATGCTCTGCTAAAACATGTTTCCCACTCCTTCCTTGTCCACTGGTGCAATACGCGACTCCACTGGTCACGGGTTGGCAACAGGAGCGAATGAGATGAGTAGGAGAAGAAGGGTGAGGAGCGCAAGAGTTGTGAAAATGAGGGAGTGAGTGCAAAGGAAAAGTAGTGGGAAGGATTTGGTAGTGAGAGAGCGGTGGAGAAATGAGGGTAGAAGGTTGGTGGCGATGAGGCAGACCAGTAGGTTGGAGCATCGTTCGAATAACGCGGATGTCATGGATTCTAGCCTCTCATCAAGCATGGTGGCATTCCACCTCCTGCATTTAGTTTAATTTACTGTCCCTCCCCCTAAGCATCTAAGTAGGTATCACATCCATCCTTCGTTTTGCAATTCATTGTTGGGCAAACACGGTGCTACTAAAAGCAGCAGGAGAGATAGAGCTTTGCGGCCCCGACGAAACTCGAACCCCTAATTTATCTGATCCGTATTCAGACGCAGAATTCGTCAGACCACGGAATCGGCGTCTATTCTGGTGTATTTGATTGACATATTTGCGAGTACCCCCACAAACGATTCTTTCACATCGTACCCATTGTCTAGACAAGTCAGTAATTTTTGGCAAAGATATAGCAGCTGTTTTTCTCTTCTTTCTTTCTGGCTTCAAATATGTATCATGGAATCGAGGCTTGCTATTGGTGGATAACTGTGACATGGCTGAGCTGTCCATCAGAAAACAGCGTAGCGACTTAAACATTCGGACTCCTAAAAGGGGTGCTATTGGAAACAGCTCAGCTAGACTCCACTTTTCTACTGACCAATGATAGATTTTCGGTTGCAGGCGCGACAAAGTTAGGTCAAAGCACCCTTTTCAGTATCGTAAGTATAGCTCTTCCTTTATTAATTGGCGCAGTTAGAAAAATTTTAAATTCCAGGACTAAGTCTATAACACTGGCAAGCTAAGGACGAGTCGCTTTGAATGACTAGCTTTTAATCAGTGAAGGGAAGATAATGGCTTCCATTTGATTTATCAGTGGATATTTTGTTCTTGAGGAGAGCTGTTGCTCACTTGCATCGTGTCTGTGAAAGTCTATGTGGAACAAAACCCTTCCACCGAATGACGGGAAAATCATACTGTGAGATAAAAACGCATGAAGCAATCATAATAAGCCTTGCAAAGCAAGCTTTTCTAGCATTTAAATGTTCCATAGCCAGCCTCACAGCAACAGCACGTGCTATCGCGGAGAGGTAAATGAGCAGAAGCATGAGAAAACGAAATCAGATCTTTAAAGGCAAAAGTAATGTCTATACAGCTCATCTAATCCAGTGTTTTGGGCTTACAACCTAAGAAGTTTAGAGATTAAAACGTTAATTGCTCATTTAGCATTTTACTCATGAAAGATAAACGTATTTGAAGATTGTTAGCATGAGCCTCATAATGTTCCAAATCCAGTTTATATTATTTGGTCAAATTTGTATCAATGGTATGATGACCGTGCCAATGCATTCATGCCGACGAAGCTATTAAAGGCTGACAAATGCTAATGTGTGAAATTGCTCTACTAAATCACTCGTAGATGCTAGATAGTAATCGTAGAAAGAAGCACGATCTAATGGCAGGCTTTAACATATTCGGTCTGTTAAAACTTGTTAATAAAGGTGGCCTCATGCCGTTGTGAAGCTGCATGCTTTAAATGCTCCGTCCAACTAGGTACTTATTTTCTCTCGTTGAGTAAGCCCCATCTAAACTCGTGGGCTGTTTTCAACTCACCTTCGTAGTGATGATGGCAATTCTCTAGGTGTATGGGCCACTCAAAAGGGGAGCGTCTGGAAAGCCTGCTTCATTGCACCCATAAGAACTGAGGCGACAAATGAACGCAACCCTCTTTGCAGGGTAGTTTTCCACTATTTATGACGCAAGAAAAACAAACTCTACTTTTTGCCCTGTGTTCAATACAGTGCAAATAAATTATGACTCTATCTAATCATTTTATTAGTTTTGGGGTATAAATGCCGAGGATGAAGGACTAATTCCGTGTCGTTTGCACTCGATTCTGCCGCGTGCACGATAGACAAAAGCCAGTAAATGTGGACTAACTCATTCAGACAATTTCATCAACTGCCTTTATTGTCCCTGTATCCACGTGCTAATACGCACGTGTGCAATTTGTCCAGCTTCAAGCGTTTGCACCTGTAATATGATGGTGATTTTAAAAGGACGTTGCTCACCATACTTTGCTCAAGCCACGGCAGATTACGATTTGGTTGGCTTCGTTTTATTGGCCCATTTGAACAGTATTTGGAGACCACCAACATGTTGTCTCAGCCGCGTTTTCACTATGTTGTCCATTTATTTGTTGGATGCTTGGCAGGTGGAACAACTGAATGTAGATGCATTGCAGAGCATATGTGGGGTGCAATGGGCATATTGAAATTGTCACAGTTTGCGCATGCCTTGCATTTCGTGAACGTAGGGCTCTTGAATTTCGTTAAAGTATTCGTGAGCCAATCCTAAGCAGCTTGAGAGGGTGAGCTACTTTGTCAGGCGTTTGTTCAAGCGCGATCGAATTTGCGCATCCATTCGAGTTCTAAAATATGATGAGAGTTCTTAAGTGGTGAGGAGTGAAGTGGTTAACGGGCTGAAGCGACAATCGCCCATGTATTTGTCAGACCGATGCGACTAAAAATAGGCGCATAAAAGTCGATCAGGAAAGTGGCACAGCATGTCAAACGGTAGTGGTGATAGGGGGCAGAGAAGAGCATTCGTGAATATGATGCTCTAACAGCATCGCATTTGTTTGAGATGATGGTGGCGAAGTGGAATTGTGCGGCTGTATTATAGACTACAGGAATAAAGGAAAAAGATAGCGACCAAAGGAGAGATGCATCTGTCAGAAGAGTGATTTATTACTCGCCCTCAGCCTGGTTTTGAATCTTACCCTAGTAGCCATCCCTGATTGAAGCATTGTCACCATAATGGTAGTTTAATTAATTGAAGGGGGTAGTGCGACGATGTGTCGACACGGAGTCCATTCAACTCAGCCATGCATTCATAGAATCCATCAATACTGCTAAACTACACTCCTGCAGTATTATTTTTTAATGTGCTTAGTCAACGTAGGACCAAAAATAGGTGAATTGCTTTTTTGCATAGGCTTTTTTTCACCCGTGGATAGGGTTGCGGCCCTAAAAGAATAAAAACGAGAGGAGAGATCATGGGAAAATGGCAGTGATATGGAGTTCATCTGCGCCCACTTCTCATAGCCGCAGCAGGTGACATGCTAGACAAACTTGTAGCAGAGCGACCGCAAATCCTAATTTCTTACTTAGGCTTTCAAAACATTGTCTAGCCGAACATCTGCTGCTGAGATTAATTAAACTTGCATCGCCATTTGTTTCAGTCAAGCCTTCTACATCCAATTTCCCAGCCATAATGAGGTCTCTACCTAGATAATCAGTCGAGTGGCTTGGAAGTAGATGCCTTCTTAATTAAGAATACTAGAAGTGATTAATGCAGTGACTATTCATCAAAATTTTACTAAGATTAAATTAAATTTGCAAGAAGAACAGCAGTGCAAACAAATTGGATAGACATCGAAAGATGTTGTGCTAGAAGCATGCCTATTGCCATTTTTATTGACTTCACCGCAGACACGCGTGGAAATAAAGCAGTGGCAAGTGCAGCGAGTTGCGTGGCATTTTGTTTTGTTCCGCCTGATGTCAAATAGAATTGGCATGTGATGTAAGGTTAATTTAGACTGCAGTACTTCACGTTTCAAAGGTTTTGTCGAATAAGTGGGTAGAGCTAAGTAACTTCTAAAGTCGTGGGTCATATGGTGCCTCTGCGAGAACAAGCCTTAACCTCCATGAGATTATGCTGCTTAACTGAAAACAGTTCGAATATTTTGACACGGAACTTACCTTTACGCTTTTTTTCGAAATCCACAGGCGTGATGATCCTGTAGATCATGCATTCAAGGACGGAGTGGTATAAGGTCGGTCATGTTTGTGTCATTGCAAACATTCAGTACGCCAACAGTCAGGGTCAGTCTGTGAAATATCGACATTCGCTTGCATTTTGTTACCTCAAAAGCCCTTTTCCGGCCAGCCTTGTTTGATTAGTTGATAAGATCATGCCTGCAGATAGGCAGTCGTGAGCGGAGGCGCTCTCAGCCACTACTCTGTTTTGCCATTGCAAAGTATACACGGTCTTAAGTAAATTTAGTTGCCATTGCCTCCTTAATGTACAGGATTTAACATTATGAAACACGCAACAGACCCACAGCATGTAGTATGACCAATAAATAAGATTGTCCCGATAACTTGGACTCATCATATTATTCTAGGCTGCATTTTTGGCAAGCTTCAGTTGGTAAGAATACTTGCTTAAATGAGAGCTAAAGAATGAACAACGAACCTCAATGCGAAAATTTTTACAGGATAATGTTTACTAGCTTAGCGTTAGGCTGGATGCAACGCCTAAACCTTGATGTTTCCAAAGCAGAACTGTGCAAAGCACCATCGTAATTTGGAGACTTTGCTTTAATGTACGCGTTGCATTCTGGCAGAAAACGAAGCAGGTGTGCTCCTCTTGATGCACTCTATTTATGAGAATGCTCTGAAGGTGAAGGGGTGATTGCTTCTGTTTGCGACAATTTCATCGTCCGATAAGTGGGTTGTATCAATTAAAACTTGTTGGGATAATCCAATGTAACAGAGAAGCTAATTTAGAGGTGGTGAGAAGAACATTTGCTCAATTTGTCTAAAAGAACCTGCTCGCAACCCATCAGCGATTGTGTCATTTGCAATTTTTTTACGACCACCATCTTTTAAATTAAGTGACGATGCACACTTATTTAGGAAGCAAAACTATTCTTAACAGCAATTTCATATAGGCTGCCAAACAGAAGCTTTCACAAAGCAGTTTAGACAGATGTTCACGCGGAAGAGGTTGAAGAGGACTAGACGGAAACACTTGATATGAAGTTCATCTGATTGTAACAGCTACTAATTTTATCGTCTTGTCTAGAAGTAGGCATAGTGCAAGGTAATAATGTAAGGAACCGATGCAGACTGTGCAACAGCTCAAATCGAATATGAATGCAGATAGGAATAACGATTCGCAAATTTGGCAGGCTGGAGCGGAATGCAAAGAGTCAAAGAAGAAAAATGGCGTAATGGGGAAAATTGGGGTAAGAGAAAACAATTGTAAGAATGACGTGATTCTTCTCCCTAAAAGAGAGTGGAAAAGGTCCCTGGCACTCTGTGGAGGGAAAGATGATCAAGATGATATTAACAACTTGTCTATCTGATTTAATGATTGGCGGATGACTCTAAGCCATCTGCTTGATTCTTGCATCTTGGACATAGGCTTAGGAGTCCCCATTGACTCCTTTGTCGGCAACTTGCCATAACTCCCAGCATGGGTTCTTCCTATCTTGCGAGGTTTTAAACTACACAGCTGTGCCTCCCAGCATATCAGCCATCCTATCTACAAATCAACTAACCACAGTAGCCAGTAATTCATCCCACCTCCTGTTGGGAACATTGTCCTCCCAATGCTTTCATTTTGTCTTGTTAATAAACAAACAGAATTCATTTTGCAACTAATTTTCAAGTTGTTAATTGTAATGCTTTTATTTTATTTTTGCCCTCTAGTACCAGTATATCCATCTGCTTTTTAGCCTTAGCTAAACATCATGATGGTAGGATTGGCGAAGGAGTTAAACATGCCAGTTTTCACTGCCACTAATTTATTTCTGGTGGTTATGGCACAGGCACGCTGACCAGTAGAGCCCTTCTTCAATTCAAATTAATGTTTTAAGGAGCAACTGCAGTGCACAACTAGGGATTGGGGGATCTTTATACTATTTGAGCGAGTGGTGCACAACTTTGAAATGATTGAATTACCTGGTCTTTGCCTATTCTTATGGTTCTTTATGTTGAATGTTGTGTACGCATGCCATTATTCCCTGCGATTTTTTTTAACTACCTCTTTGTTAACTTGTTGGACACCTCGCACTGCTAGTTAATTGAAATTGATAGCCCTGGCCACTGTTTTCTTCTCTTATTTGTCCACCTCGGAGTCTACAGCATTAGCAAGCGATTTCGCAAGATGAGGAGGTTCTCGCGACAATACTCATGCGCTTTCACGTCAGTAGCAGCAGAACACGAACAAGTGACTAAAGAGTGATGCTTAAGGGGTGAGATCATGCTTTGCGGTTGTTGTAATTTTAGTTTTTGAACTCATGGACGATATCAAATGCTTGCATCTACCAATTTGATGGCGTTTGAGGCTCCTCACACTCAAACAGCGATGGTACAATGGCGGATATTTCCTTATCAGACTAATTCCTACCATACTTTTCCCCTCTAATAATTATGTCAGAACTGGTGCCGGCATATTGCGATGCCGAGGTAGGGGTCATCGTAGGTGCTTTTGCACCAATTAAAGCCAGATTAGAATAATCTCTCTCCAAACTTCCGGATGAGGTTGGATCAAATCGTACGTTTCGAGTGTGTTACGGTGAAAATCATGTAGGATAACAGCGCCGAAGGCGAGGCGGAAGTTTGCAGGAAGAAATCCTTTCATGTATTGGCACCCGTGCTTGTATTGAAGGCCTTCAAAACGACTTGGTTGATTACGAACCATGAGCAACAGTAAACGCCTGCCATATATCCTTGTGATTGTTTTCCTTGTGAACAGTGTCTTGAGGCACTCAAGTGACATGTGCAGATACCTTCGTAGGCGGTACTTTCACACCGTGCTCATTGCCTAAACACATGAGTCCTCTGTAATAAGGGCGTATCAACTGTTTTCTCCCCCTTCCTTCTATGGCTTTTGCATTAGCTCATGGAATCGCAGTTTTGACTGATAGAGACGTGGAGTGGTTCATCCATTCTCGTATAACTGTAGCTTTTTGTATCAGCGCCGGTGACTGTGAACATTGGCATATCAAGTTCACTTGTGCGTAATATTTACTAATCGGGAGAACTAAAAGGCGCGCGAGTTTCTAAACGCTATAGAATGTTCGGGAATCAAATAGAAAGAAGAAAGCTTCTACCTAATCATTATTGTTATTTGTGCATTCAGACTCGAGGCTCCAACGTCTTTCGATAATCCTCGCTTCATGGCAGTCAATCTTCACTCTACTCAATCACTCCATCATAATCGGAACCACGCAACATTCGCAGAGATTGCGCAAATAACCATCATCAACTTAAATTTTTGCAATTACTCACGCCAATGATGGCGACATATTTCGAAAGAGAAATATTCATCCACATTTCATCAAGGCAGGCGTCGCTATCTCTCATTCCATAATTTTAAGCGCTTTCGCTTGACATCGAATCTATAATGAATTGGACACTCCTCCAAGCATGCCTGCCTAAGGGGACAATTCAGGCGTACATAATGCAAAACAGGCGTCCCTTCCCTCATTCATACATCCATCCTTCACATGGCTAGGCCCTGCATTATTGATAGCTGCCATCGTCCTTCTCCTATTCCAAACAACTTGTACAATTCCAAACTTGCACGTGATTTCGCTTTTTACCTTCGCTGCTATATGCTTTGTTATGTTCTCAATAGCTATACCTAAATATTTTTTAATATTTTATCATAGCCAATTTTATTACTTTATTACGAATCCTGCAGAACCAGCCTATTTCTCCTCGTTCCTCTTTCTTCTCCGGACTTAGTTAAAGAAAGTTTTAATAAGATCAAAACGCTTAACTACTTATAGTTAGCTAAGTCTGTTGACATTTGTCCAATATGTATGCTGAAAACGGGACCAACACTCGTTCACTTACTTCATTTGAGCATTTACTTAGGTCACTTATTAATTATAGGTAGCATGTTTGGTGCGGAGAATTCAATGTTATGCTTGGCAAAACTATTTATGTTTGATTTGGATTGGAACTCAAAGAGTTATCTAAATCATTTTCGACCACCATGATGGATGTCAAACTCGAGAAGGGTGGCTCGGAGCACCACGAAACAAAGTAAATTACCTTATACAGGTGTCCTGGCCTATGCCCTTCTTTAATGACGTCTCTTCTACTATCGTCTTCTTTTCTTTTGATGAAAGTAACCCATTGTATTGCATACATTTTATGTACACACTACTTTAATTTTTTCTTTTTGCTTGGCAAAGTGACCAGCAGAGATTTTATGCATTTGAAACATTTACTTACCTGGGTCACTGGTTGATTTATATCAAAATATGATCACGTCGGCAGTTGCTCTCGTATTCTCTACAACTCCCCCGTCTTCCGTCTTCCCTCCCTTATCACTGGGTGTCTCATTTCAACTTCCTGTGCTTGCATCCGGAAGCTCTACAAAAACATCTTAACGTTAAGGAAATGGCAAGTAATAGCACTGAGGACTTATTTGAACAGTCCGATTTTTACAAAACCGATTTGGAGAAAAGTTCGAGCACCTTGTGCTACAAATGCTAAAAATCTCCAATCTTATCCGATGGTTTCACCTCGCTCTGTGATTAGAAGTAGAAAATGCCTGCGAATCCTTGGGAGGTGGAGGACTCTCTAGTGCACTCTACTAAAGAAAATACAACATCTCATGTTCGCGCCGTGCCTAGAGAAAATCATTCTCCTTCACGAGTTCTCATGTCTACTGGAAGTAAAAGGCCACCGCTACCACGCACTGCCAATAAATACATAAGTAGCATTGTATGACTAATTGTGCATTGCATTCCAAAGCAGCTTCTTGGCAACTTGACATGCAACTTCTTTTGGTCACGTAAAGAAGACTGCAGCCCTTCTTGACGGAGCAGTAGGTAGTGGAATTCCGCATCACCGGCAAAGAATAAGCAGAACAGCTCCGACCCAACTCTTTACTGCCAAAATCACCGCGCTGCTTCTTAAATGTCAGTGAATAATTCATTTATTGTCTCCTCGTATGTGCAGCCACATGTATTCGCAGTAGCACTTCGTCTAAAATTATGCTTCACTATTGCTACTTAGATGCAATGGTCCCACGTGCCATTAACACAATGCTGTAGGTTGTAGGAAACCTATGATAACAACTTCACGAATGAGCCAACCACGTGTAAAACCTTAACTAAGAAGGTTTTAAATCACGCGATCAGCCAAATAGATGGGTCAAACGTCTATGATTTCTGCACAGACAAAATTGGTCAGCTGGGCTGCTGCTCGAATCCGTAAATCAACGGCATAATAAAAAGGTGGAGAGATGAATTTAGGATGAGTGAGCGCTTTGCACAATGAGCAGAGAGATTAAAGATTGGTAAAGTCAATCACATCTAGGGACCCAAGGAGCAGCAATCTACGCCTGAGGCCTAGTTGTCCTTGCTTCCAACTCTGCGGAGCTTGCTTACGCTCGGCTAAAGTTCCAATTCATCATGGCGAACTTCACCTCCGTAGCCACAGATGCGGAATGAATATTGACAGTTAAATCGATGCACCCTGATGGGCTGTTCTTGACACCTTTAACAGCTAAGTGTACGCAGTCTACGTTATTGCATTAAGGGATGCTAGTACTTCATGCAACGCTCATGTTACCCTTGTCACTTTGTGATCCTCTAACATTAGGTATTCTTCCGTGCCTTCACAGCAACTGTGGTTAATGTTGGTTATTGTGGTGTAGGCAAGGCAATTATTTGAGTAATAAACATCACTGGCTGTAACTCTACGTGTTTTTTTTTCTAAATTTGAATCCCTTCGCCTCTAAACATCCTCAACATTCTGGAGGTCGTATCTGAGTAAGCAGTCGCAAAAACGGGTGAATAGCTAAATGACTGGCAAGAATTTGTGGTTTGGACTCCAATATCTCGTCAGCTAAAATGTTTTCATTGAATAATTTTGTAGAAATGAGGGCAGTTGCAGGTACGTCTTCCTTAGTATGGCGGTTACAAACTAGCGAGTCAATTCCGCCTTTAATTCTATCCCTCAAAAGCGTCATACATACAAAATCGAATTCCACAGCATTGCCAATTGCGGAGAGTATTACAAATTTGCTTATTCTGCCAAGACATAATCGCATTATACAAATAGGAAATGTTGTAATTTGGCAGATTATTCAAGTTTACATCTGATTGCCTGATGAAGAAATCACGCCATGTGGTGATTCTTTATCGTGTGTTTGGCTCGTTGTCACCGCTGTGAGTTTTTAATGAACTCTACATTTTGCCGATGACTCTCTCTCTACAACAGGTTGTAGGTGTTTACAGTAGCGCAGTTTTTGCGACACATATGAACAGACAAATAATAGGAGAAGGCGGATAAATCAAGATATCTGCTAGTAAAACTCATCACAATTCGCCAATACGTTTTGAACGGTAAAGCGTTACCTTGGCGCTCAAGATTTTGTTCTCTCGAGTCAATTATAACTCTATTTTATGTATTTGTCTATTTGCAGCGGTGCTCTTTAAAGAGCGAGTGCAAATTTTAATTATTGAATCACCAATGTTAAACTAAGGGGAAGGAAGGAGGCTGATTAATTTCAAAGGCTCAAAGTTTAGTAAATTTATTCTTGTCTGCTAAAGGTCTTCTGGCTCTAAGTCTTGCTTATAAATATTCTTTTTTCCAAATAAGGGATTCAACCCCAATTTTTAGGCATTAGCTGATGAGAAATCTATATTTCTAATCTTTCCCATAGCGAATCGTGCAATCTATGTGCTGTAATTGAAAGTCACTATAAATTATTTGCCAAGTTGAAGCCAAATCTAGCAGCTAGTGACAATCGTTAGACTGCCTCTAGTTGGACATCATCACTGCCTTCGTTTCGCCAGAATGACTGCTGCTTGGGTATTCTCCAGATGGCAAGGTCATCTCCAGACGGCCTGCATCCAAGGACCGATCCATACAGCTGAAAAATTGATCTCACCCTTGAGCTCAACAAGGGTATTGAACGAAAATTGGGAAGCCGAGATTTGCCATTGAATGGATAACCAAAGCCATCAAGCCTTAATAGGCTGCATTAATACAATGCGACGTTTCGCAGTTCAATCGCTATTTCGAAATGATACATCGACAGAACTCTCGGCAATTGAGTCATTGAGGGAGAGGAGACTTCCAGCAGGGTAAACGGAGCCTATCATTGCAAAATATAGCGTAGTACAATAAAAACTGCTGTAGAGCAAATTTAGACAGTAAACGTATGCGCCATGCTACAGGCGTGAGTTTTTTATACTTTTGTCTAATTGGTGTCACCACTATCACACCTAATTTTTGTGCACTACAAAATTGCATGCCACAGTTGCAAAGACCATAACCTTATCTTACTTAGAGATAAGCGGAGGCGACATTATCAGCCGGCACACCATAGAAGTGCTTGTAAACATATGAGGAACTGCATGGTTAGATCAGCAATTTAGCTTCCTTCGCCTTGTTTATCGTAGGCACGAAAAAATGAACAGCGCAATTCACCCTTGCAAAAAGGGCTCATTCAGCGTTCAAAATCAGTCAGCACAAGTATCTGCAAGATTCATTATCAGCAACACCATTTTAGTGAATGGAATCGTGGATATTCATCTATTTAATTTTCCAGGACAATTATTTCAAATTGAATGGAACGCCTTAACTGTGCTCTAAGTACCAGCAGCTGCAGACACATATTGTGGACAAAATTAATAACATACAATTATTCGTTTGGCGGTTGTATTAGAATGGTTGCAATGCAGGTGGCCTTTACCCACCACAAATAGACATTTGAATTAAAAGGGATAGCGATTACTCACCCAGCGCCAACTGACTTTGTCTAGATCAGTCATTTTAAGGATTAATGATTTCGCCTCGAAAAGTTATGGCGCAACTGATTTCCATAATTTTGTTTATAAAAGAACTTGCTTGAGCCAGATTATGCCAAACGCAGAATTTGATACCAAAATGGAGCATTTCTCACAGGAAAGAAAGCCAATGGCTTACTCCAATGCCACTGAAATTGCTGTCAAAAGGTCGCGAGTAGCTGATCCATTAGATTAGCAAAAAATTTTGTTTCGTACATGATCGGCAAAATAGTGCTTGCGAACAGTATTTTTCGCCCCAAAATGCACTTCATGTAATGTGTATATAGAACTCAGACTACTTTGCGATTAAACAGTGTAGAAAGGCAAGCAATTGCAAAAAAACAGCACTGCGTAATTTATAGAAAACACCACATGAATAATTACAATTAACTGCATGCGACTTATTTGGCGGTGCATGGAAATGTCAAGGAACGGTGCTAACATGAATGTAAAGCTTAGGAGAGAGAACGGGTGGGTTTGATTAAGAATTATTTTTGCCCACCATCCGTGCTCTAGGACGCACTTTTGGATCCCGAACAGGCGCATGAAAACCACTTTAAATTCAGTGGCTTTGTTTAAGTCCAAGTTTATTGGCGAATACTAAAGCTAACTGAAGAAATAGATTTTGAGATAAAACTGAATTAGCAGCAGTGTAGTGTGGCAACTCAAATGTCTTGTTTTCTAAACGACTTCATGATAAAACTAGTAAAGCATGCAATCATGTGGTTGATAAAGGGATTGAGAAACGACACACTTTGATACAGTGCTTTAAGAACCATTTTGCCTAAATAAATAGACCAGCAGGGCTGTAAAGGAGGTCAAAGCTAGTTTAGCAGTGCAGACTGATGATTTATAGGACTCTAATAAATCTCCGGTTTAGCATCATTTTCGAAAGAAACAAAGAGATGCGACAACCAGCATTTAATGAAGACAGAGCTCATGTTTCCGAATGGGATGGAGAAGAGTAATAATGTACAGTTTCATAGCTATAGCGCAAACAGTTTAGAGTGACTTCACCTGATCCAAGCCAAGACGCCACCAAGGCTCTGCAATGGTGATCAGAAATCACGAAAGTTGCATGAACATGGCCCAGTCAAATGACTTGAATGAAACTGAATAAGATTTACGAGTACGCGACCTAGATATTTTGATTTTTATCCGAACCGCTCCTCAAAGGGACAATTTAGGCAGATCTCGACTCATACATGAACCTCCGTTACTGCTAGTAACTTTCGAATCCTCTTTATTTCGTGCTTTTTGGGCCAAGGTCGGAAGTAGATGGAATCAGATACGGAAGTGCAAACCACAAGTTAAAAAGACTTTAGCGTAATGCACTTCATACAAGGCTAGCTTTGACTTATGTCTCACATGACACCGGCTCATTATTCGCGTCCAAAGCACATTCATTCGTTCTTCTGGACTACATCTCCCATTTAACTCTAACTTTTCCGTCATCCCTCGGCTCTTATGCCATGCCGCACGTCAGTGCATCCAACTCTTATCTCACCTACATTGATCTATCTATGCAGGAGATCCGCTGCCTTTTTACGCCCCCAAGCCCACCTGCTGGACAGATAAATTCACCAGTTTCAGTCAGACTAACTCGTCACTTGATGAGCTCGAGTACTTAATCTATTTTGCAATGTCGCCTCCATATTATGTCCCATCGACTCTCCTGCATTGTATACAAACAAACAAGCAAGTATTCATTGTATACGTAGCTTGCTTGCATAAGTGGATATTGCTGTGCTAAAAGAGGTATGGATTACACTATCAGCTGAGACAGATTTGTAGAGACATTACGACTATGACTGCATAACCCATCTGGTAGATCCTTTGCACTTCCGCGGAGAATATTTAAAATCCAGCTTGCCATCTCAGACGCCGGCTAGAGGTTAATTATTAAGGCCATTATTGACTTGTGGAGAAATAAGCCAAATTGGGTCGCTGACCTATGGCCACTACCATTCTCGACCTCGCATTTCATCTGCAAATGCGTTGTTATTGCGCCTACACTTCCAATCAAAATCTCCGAGGAACTGCTAACATGCACCTGGCTCATATCGAATCCACCCTAATCCATCCTGCAAAATGCTTTGTAATGAGCATCGACCCATAGTTCAGTGAGCAAAAAATAGAATACAAAAGAGCGATTAATCAATGTACCAATAGGAGATTGCCAATCTAGGCGCCTTCACGGTTAGCTGTTAATGCTGGCAAACCATAATCGGCCTATTCGAGGTCTCATCTCTGTCGATAAAACTATGAGAGCGAGAAGGCAATGTCACGCATGGTCAGCTTCATACCTTCTGCCATTTGACATGCCTTTATAAGCACATTTATTCGAGCACGCATACAGCCTCAAGCCGGAGAAGTTGGTGAAGCGACGGCAGAAGTCTTGTTCACTTCCAGAATGGGAAGGCATAGGGAGTGATGGGTGTCGCGTTGGATACAATCGCGTCACTTATTACTGGACCCTCACCGACGCCACCAACAGGAATATGGTTGGAATGGTAGTCGCTAACCGAACGCTGGTGACAGGACTCGAACCCGCAGTGTCCTGCGCAGAAGGCAGACGCCCTACCCATTAGGCCACACCAGTTCCGTATACAGATCTTCCCGCTGGCAACTTACGATCACTGCGTTTCGGTCTAGTCCCCCTGTCTTGAGTTTACTATGCACGATCGCGTCAGCTTAATTCTTCCCAATACCAGTCCCGCCACTCCTCCACATCTCTACTCTGTCTTTTCTACCATTTTGTACACCCCCCTCACCTCAAATTCTACCGCCTGATCAGTACCACTTAACAAATTGCAACTCATACTCTGTGCAATTTATCACGTCACTCTCGTGATTAAACCATTTGTTTTTCTTCTTTTGTTGATTTTCCCAATATTTTCTGTCTTTCCATCAATAAACATGCTTGAAGGAATGCAATACTTTAAAGCAAAGCTTGTTCTGAATTTCTGCACTTGTAGACCTACTGTTCTTAAAGGACAACCTCCGTTTTATTCTCTATCGACCTTTGCCTCTATAGCTTGCTTCGTGCTGGCACTGAAGATTTTTTCTCCTTCGAGAAATTGCTGTGTTTATTTCGATGCACTAGCATCGCCGATGTTCTGATGCCCATAATAATTGCAACTGCCATTGAGGATTGCTGTACTTTGGGTCCTCATGCACAATATTCGGATAATTTGATGTAATATTTTTGATCTTATTAATGCCGCATTGGTACTCAGAGGGTCCCTCTTGCGATAGCTTTCCAGATATCAATGTTCTCAACTTTGAATAAGGCTAAATTGCGCAAAAGTTCGATCGTAAAAGCTTGCATATGGTACTGAACCTAAGCAGCGAATGCTCATCCTTTCGACTTTAATGTTTTCTAAATAAAAAG
Organism: Taenia hydatigena; assembly: GCA_036345935.2. NCBI lineage: Eukaryota > Metazoa > Platyhelminthes > Cestoda > Cyclophyllidea > Taeniidae > Taenia > Taenia hydatigena. The sequence continues at coordinate 102,805 of JADWOT020001847.1, read as the reverse complement.
TTCAAAACCACTGCTTCTCGTATGCTACCAAGCCTAATTTTTTAGCGACTAGCGAAACTAGGTGTTTGATATTAGGGTGTGGGGTCTGATTAATAAGTGGGATCCTAAAAAGCCCATGATGGGCGAAATTCTGGAGCTTGCCAGTTTCACATAGGACCAGCTAGCGGAGATTGTTGATCTTTATTGCGCGGATATTCCTTGTGATGATGGTTTTAGGCTGGACACTGCTTTCGGTATACTCTAGTTCAGCGTACTTGATTGCGCTTTCGTCACAATTAAGGAAAGTAAAAAATTCAGTTATTTAACACGCAAATTAATGTACCTCTTTCCGGGTTAGCAACGGCTGTTTTACGTAATCCTTAGCTGCAAGCGACTAAACGAAGTATCGGAAGAAGTCGTTAAGCAGCTGGCATTGCTTACCTACTCTACAACTATGTGTGCGATCTAAACGACCGACCTCTTAACGTCTCCTCGAGAGTTAAACGCTTGTCTTAAGTCCCAACATCCCGATTGCTGACCACCATATACTGGTATTATCGCCGCTGTTGCCACCAAGGCAGATGTGATGACCACCACCCCTCCTCCTTGCCCGCCGTCGCCGGCTGGCATTTCTGCTTCGGAAGGCATCTACGGCAAGCACATACCACTACCGCTGCCACAGGCGTCATTGGAAGTAGAAGCAGTTCGACTTACGGAAACATTGGAACTATTGCATTACCCATGCAAAGTGTGGATCGACTTGGAGAGGAGGTGTGCTGCTTAATTGCAGCAGATGATGATGATGTGGAGGAAGAAGAGGAGAAAGGCGAAAATATGCTCTTTGAATCCGCGGCTTAATGGATTGGGTGTGTGACTACGGATCAAAAGATTTCAGGCTAGATTCCTACCAAAGCCATAAAGATTCTTCATCTCCCCCTCTGCTTGCAGTGGCACCATGCCTATCAAACAACGAATCGCATCAGCAGGGCTGCACATGCTGCCTACTTTGCCGCTAGACGGGAAAGGTAAGCAAATAGACTGAAAATTGGGGGTGGAAAATTGTCATGTCTGGTGAGAGGCTCGAATTCTTGACACCCATATTGTTAGGATGACGCCCTAGCCTACTGACCTACCTCACCACCATCATCACCACGCATTCTTGGGACTCCACGGGCGCGATAACTTTGTAGATTATATATTTGCAGATGCAGTAGTATAAAGTAAGCAGGGACGGCGTCATTGCAAACTTTCAGAACGCCAATATCCAGGGTCGGTGCGAGTTACCAACATCCACCTTACACTCACTATCTTAATATTCACATCTTATGCCCTTATGCCCTTCTTCCCTTCATCAGTGTCACCTTAACGATAAAAGCAGTGCCCAACAAGGGACTGTCCACTCTGGCCGGTGACGGGCTGAGCAGCATTAGATGAAACGAGAGTCATGGAAGATCCTTCTGCCCATTTGTTGCTGCGAATAAATTTTGCGAAAGTGCACTAAAATTATTCATTCGCTCCATTTTCCTTTCTATCTTGTCGTCTATTGTACCCTGACATTTCTCTCTTTTTGAATCAGTAGCTTCAAGGTAATGTACATTTGACTTCACGTTATTCGAATGGCTGACAAATGTGTTTGTCGCTGGAACGAATGAACTATAAAGGATCAAAAATGGTAAATAATTATATGAATGAAATAACGCCTGCTATTCACTGGTCTGCTGTATCATGCCTAATTCCCTGACCATCTATCAGTCGCCTCAACTGACCCATAAACTCGCAGATTCGAACCGTCAGTCTGAAGTGGTATGAGTGACCATCAGTAAAGGCATGTCAAATGTGCCAACTCATTCAGTCGCACCTTAATTACCATATAAGTAAGTCCATATCTCACCGCGGCAAAGCACAGCACCTGATTGGAGGAGAGTGGTTAGAGACGAAAGCGAGTCAGGTAGTGAGTGCGAAGGTAAAGGTGTGAGAAATGGGTGATGGTAAAGAGAGTGAAGAGGATTGGGGAAGAAGGAAGGAAACTGGTGGTGGAGAAGTGGTCTATTAGATTAGGCATTGTCCTAATAGCGTGGATGTTGAGAATTCGAGGCTCTCACTGGACATGCTACTAATTTAGTCGCTTCCTTTTTAGCACAATTTACTTTCCTTCTCCTTCCGGTGTCAAAGTAGACAGTCTGCTCATCTTTCCTGTTTCAGTTCGTTGCTGCACAGGCACAGTGCTACTACAAGCAGCGCAGGGTATAAAGGGACTTTACGGCCCCACCGAAACTTGAACCTGTAGTTTCCAGATCCAAAGTTAGAGGCCTTATCCATTAGGCTACGAGACCAACACTCATTGCTTTCCCTTTGAACTCCATTTTCTCCTTATCACTACCATCCGATGCAGTTAAGCAGCACACCTCCTTCTTCTATCAGTCCATTCTTTGCAGCTGTAATGCGATTAATTCACCATTTCTGTATGTGCGAAATACTTCCACTTTCGATGACGCCGTGGTAGTGACTATGGCTGTGTTTGCGTGGATGCCTTACGAAGCAGGCGCTCCAGCCGGCGACGACGGGCAAGGAAGATGAGTTGTGGCTTGATAAGTGATCCTGACGCTCAGCATTATTAGTTAGACCTCATGTGCCGCGTTCTTCTCTCAGCGAAAATAGCGATTGTTCGTTCCGAAACCGCAAAACTTATTATTCGCAGCCCAGAAAATGGGCACTTGTGACGAAGGGATATCACACCGGCCTCTGCTTTGCTTGTTCGGAGGGCTGTGTTTGTGCCATGGAAGTCTTTCCGGTTCCCACAATGTTCCACAGAAGGGAATCAATTTAAATACCATGCTGGTCCTTATTCTGGCATTTACACAGATTTTTTTTAGGTTTTTACTTACTAAATTACCCAATTAACTAAATTGGCAGTAAAGGAGAAAAACATATCACTGCTTTTGAAAGCGTGGTAAAAGATGTACTTCTGACCATGCTTCATTATTGCGCAATTCACGTCTCGCCGATCCCAATTCATCGTTTTGGGCCAGCTAATGAAGTCGTTTTGGTCGACAACCAGCAGAGAAGTATTGAAGTTACCAAGGCCCTTAAGAAATGTTGAGCGACATTTTGTCTTATTCGACCTATTCCCTGTTGTTGAAAGCGACTGCAATAACTGGTGCCTGATAGGCCGCGGGAGACCCCAAGGCGACTTGTGAAGAATTCACCAGACGGATTATGCAGTCGTACTCATAATGCGTACAAAGTTTCTTCAAAAGTCTAATTCGACCGGTAATGTAGTCCACACTTTTAGTACAACAACACCCTTTTAGGCAAGCAGGCTATGAGGGCGATTGTTTCTTGTTTGTTGGAGATCGATTAGCAAATACAAATTTTGGGACTTCAAAGCAAAACCTACATTCCTCATTCGACACCATGTAAGGATAGGAGCTGGGACCAGACCGAAATCTATAATTCTGTAGAGTTGCTCGGGTTCAAGCGCGATTAGCAAGCGTAGATTGGGATCCAACTGCTCCTCCTTTTATAGCAGAGCATCAGAATCATTTCGAATGGAATTAGTTAGAGGTAGTGAGAAAAGCAACTAGCATCGACATTTTACAGCGCAATCCATTTTAAATGCATTGCCATCTAGTAGTAAAGAATTAACATTTGGAGAGAATCCACCTCATGCTCAGTTAGCCGTGTGAAGATTAACCATGTTAAAGGCGTTAAGGTAGCTGCATACCCCTGGAGCCATTCCGGGTGGTGCATCGGTGATTTTGCGTTGTGAACTGTTTCGAAATAGCCATTATCAGAGCAAGCCAGCATAGATTTGGTGTGTATCGAGGATGCGGAGCCTAAATAATTGGCGCCAGGGAGACGTCAACACATTGCCTGCCCATTGCAAATGCAATAAAATAAAAAAGGACCTCAGAAGTTTTTATGCACAGTAAAATCTTGCTGCAACAATGGCATTTATAACATTGTCTGCATGCAGCTAATGGGCAATCTCATTATTCCTCAAATTGCCGTTGCCAGATAGACTTGTCTAACATGCATCGATCAAATTGTCGAGGATTGGGTGAAATATTACCGTGTGAAATAATTGCATACAGCTTCCAGGGGGCGAATCATTCCGACAAGTTTATTTTTGAATCAATTGCTATCAATTGCAAAATGCAGCAAACTTTAGGCTTCACGGTCCAAAACGTGAGCATAGCTAGAAGTTGACGGAAAGAGGCAATTAGTTTAGCTTGCATGGACCAGGTCTGACAATGTCACTTATGTTACAAGTCGTTATGTCCTTTTACGGGCTGCTGTTAGAATTCATTCACTCCTTCCGTGTGGCTACATTGGACAATATATCTTCTCAGGGGTGTTACTTTTGCTGGTAAATACAAAACAAAGGCACGAAAATGTGTAATTTTATGGCAGCTTATCCCACAAGCATAGTGCTAAAGAATAAATCTTTTCATGCATGACGACCTCAACAATTGAGTACCACCAGAAATCGCATGCTTTCCCACAAGCATGCTATGCATCGATCACACAGCAATAACTACTCGTGTGGCTTGAGTATGCGCATTCGATGCAAAATAAATGAGTAGACTGGGAAGTGTTGAGGCATATGTACCTCAAGAAAGCTCACGCACTGATAGAAGGCCCATCCGTTTAAGCAGTATATAGGCTGAAGGAGGTAAATGATGAGCTAATGGTTGTCTGAATTGTTCTCTGCTGTCGTCATTAATAACCAGCTTTTGATCACGTAGTGAATTCAAACGAAAATCATGGAGTAGCTTAACCGTTTTTTTTGCATTATTTATATCAGACTTTACTTCAAAAAACATCCTCGGTTTTACAGGATACAATGTTCTGGTTTAATTTCAATTTGTCTTATTTTATGTTGCTTCATCTCTTTCGCTTTCAGGTGCAAACAGTAAGGTCCAATCATCACATACACACGCACGTCTCGGACGTGGCTACTCTGGCTCAGCTACGGGTAAGTCAATTTTACTTACTTCACGCAACCTCCGTCAGGGTGTGCCAATAACCTGGTTTCTGTACCCCATTTAGGGCATCGACATCACAATATGGAGACAAATTCTCACAAAAGCTTGAATTTGACGCACTGAATATTTTTTAGCGATGCGCCGTGTAATTCGGACGAACCGTGGCTGGGTAAGGAATTTTGCAAAGGGTGGTGACCCACTATCTCAGCTGTCAGTGCATTACGATTGACTTTTCGTTTTTAGTCTTGGTCCTTAGGCCTTCGTATTGAGTGCAATGATCACATAGGCAGGGGAAACAGTGATCGAGGCTGTGCTCATTCAGACTACGCTTCACCCTCAGTTGCAGATGGCGCTCCTTCCACTAACCTATTCGTGGCCACTGATCGCCTCTCCCTTAAAAGATGTATTCTGGCATGCATTGCGTCGGTGTCGCTACTTTCTAAAACTGTTTAGCAGTTTGATAAACAATAAGGTGCGATCATCAATTAGAGGATGTTTGTAAGACCACGGATTAATTAAACAATGGCCGATTTGTACAAAACACACACAGGGACATTTCGTCTTGCAATTCAGCTAACACTAATATTAATGTAAAGCATTTAATGTAAGATTGCTGCCTTAAATGAATGAATAATAAACGCATACAGATGCTCTAAGCAGCATCCATCATAACGAATGCAAGACATAAATAAATTGGGAGTGTTCGAAATGCGTGACCGGTGTTGTGCTTTCTGTGTCATGGAATTACTGCCAGCGGGCAACCGCTGATAAAACATTCTTAACCTTATCATTACTATCCCTAAAATACTGTGTCTAATAATGCTTTAGAACCCCAAGTGTACAGCTTAGAATTTATTTAAATGAAAGCATAAATGTCAGCTTCCTTATGCATTTTACTTTTGTGTGAAAACAAAAACATTGAATAAGCCACTCACCCATCCACTTACACATTTGCACCATCAGGATTGATGTGGTGTGATTGCACGACGCTGGAGCGGAAAGCCGATAAGGGAACAAGACATGGTGGAGCAGAGGCGATGAGGTAGGCATAACTCACCTGGTTCACAACTGTTCTAATGTCGGACCTACGAAGACTGCTAAACGCTTGTCTTCCAGTCCTTTCCTGTCCACTGGAGCAACGCACGATTCCACTAGTCGAGGGAGAAAGGCTGGCAACAGGAATGGGTGAAGGAAGTAGGAGCACGTAATAGCGCATCTGGTTTCTACCCAGGATGTTGTTGATTCGGGTCTCCATGCAGCTATAATTGCATGGCCTATGCTTTCCTTCCCTTGCCTCCCGATGCTTTGCTCGTAGTTGGGATTTGTATCCACTGTTTGGAAGCCTTATCTCCAATTAATTCATTCTCACTGGCCACGATCAAGCCATATTATGGCAAACATATTTCGTTCCTACTTGCCGCAATAATTCTCCGTGCTCGCAAGACAATTTCTCCTACCTCACCTTCTACTCGTCCTCCTCCTGCTATGAGCTCTATTGGCTGGCACGAAGTAGACAGACAGGACGCAATTGCAGTGAGTTTTGAAGGCGGCATAGCGGAGTAGTCTTCGTACCATTTCGTCAGTGCCATCACTAACCAACGCCAATATCTGATGCTTCTACCCTTCTCCCCTTGCAGCGTTGTGATCTTTGCAGTCGCCCACCTCTGCTGCCAGCATCAGCTGCTGTGGAAGACAGTAATGGCATGTAGACAGGTAGGAGTGATAAGGTAATGATACTACCGCCACATTTGCCTGCGCAAGTTTCGGGTGCGATGGTGTGCAGTTGGGAAGGAGAGGAAGGTGAGCGGGTGGGATGGGTTAGAATAATAGGAACCTCACCTCCCACGCGTTATCTCCCATTTGATCCGTCATTATTAGAAAGTCAGGCACGCAAGCAGAATTGCCTCACATGACCAAAGTTCACAAAATACTTTTATTTTTCTATAGCCATCTCAATTTTGATCCAAAGTTTGCTTTCCAGAGGAGTAATTTTGAGCGACCAGAGCTGATGAAGCACTCCAGTTAAATGATTTTGGTTTAAGCTGTCATGACGACGTACCTTGACAGTGGTTGTGGCCGCAGAAACGCCTTTATCAGGTGGCAAGCATGCATCTCTAACTTTTATTAACCTACATTCGATTACAAGACCTCGATGCAGATGGATTGTAGTAGAATAATCCATCATCATTTAGAACTCTTCAACGATGTACAGCATGAGAGTTTTGAGGAACCAATTCCATTCCTTAATTTTGCTTCAATGATTCGAATAAACTGGTTATTTTATTGTTTTCAGTAAAATGCAACTAAATTTTCGTAATAATGTTTTCAGCCAATCATTTTGAACAAATTTACTAGGATCAGCCAGTTTTATCCCGGCGTGATTAAGGTGATAGCGGTTGGATTTTTCTTCTCCTTTTCCTTTTCCATGTAGCCGTGACTGCTAGCCTGCTCTTTTCAGCAGGCTATTTGTTTTCTGAGAAGTCTAAGAAGCTGATTTTACCCACTTACGCAAGCTAATAGGATTGATGCAAATAAGAGTTCCATAAAATTCTGTAATCGATGCTGTTAGACAATTCAGCTCATCAAGTTTGTGACATGCTGAGTTGCAAATTGTGGGGTTCTCAATGCACTTAAGTTGCAAGTGCCCGTGTTTTCGCCCACCAGTTGTGCGTTAACCAAAATTACCCATTAACCATCCCTTGTTGTTCTATTCACCGTTCCTGCACTACCGTTTAAAAGTGATTTGCACGCAATCGATTCGCTCAGTTCAATCTGCGACATGATTAACCCGCCTTTAGTCTAGCGACCGCCTCCCACCACACCTTGTTTGTCAAATTCTCCTAACCACTACACATTCGCAGATGCATATTCATGTATCCACCTTCCCTCATTGCTTTTTAGTGAGGCTAGAACTGGTTCCTTCTCCATCTCCCATTTTGTTTTCACAAATTGACATCCTCCAAGGTGAAATTTACAATTTGTCCATCTCCCTCTCCTCCTGAGTCAGACTTCATCGATGCCATTTTGGTAAGTTCCACCCATGTTTTGACTCTTTGTATCTATTACCCATTACATGCTTGCCATGATTATTACCAATAGTAGGCCTGAACTTAGATTAGACTGAACTGGACTTTGCTAATGATCGTATCTCATTTTGCTGCTTTCTGCCTCGTTCCGTGCCAGTGCTCCTGTTTCCTCTTTACTTTTACCACTTCAGCCCATCCCAGACCCCATCCATTCAGCCTCGCGCTCCATTGTACTCTCGAGAATGAAGGTAAGCACGTCAACTCGTTATAACCTCGCAATTTGGATTCCAGCTGGACTTTTACTTACCGCGTTGCTAATGTCCATCCTTTGTTCTTTTAAAAGATCTCTATGCCGTGTCTATTATGCAAACCTGTAATAATGCGCAACTTTTCTTTATTTGAAGTTGCAAATCACTATAGAACGTGAATATGCACCCATCTTATAAGAAGGATAATTCGTCATCAGGTATTTATATGAAGATTATGATAGTCATGAGGTATGATGCTACCTATTGAGATGCTGGCAGGAGACAACTTAATGTCATTTCCTTCATTCGTGGACGCTACTTCGTTAGCTAAAATAGCAAAGGAACAAGGGGCGATATTCTGTGTAGAGTCTATGCGAATAAGTGAAGTGTAACAGCTGGAATGGAGACCCAATCGGCAACCTGAGTTAATAAGCATGTAAGTTTATTTCGTTTTTGCGAGTTTATTTTACAATTTAATCACATAAATGAAGATGAAGACCGTGCTTTATACTCAGCAGAAAGTAGACTGCTCGCAAACGCTAATATTGCGTCATGTGCATTATTAAAACTAAATGAAGTCTTCTCCGTCTATGCTGCGCTGCTATAATTACTTGAATCCTGCTTTATCTCGTCGAAAATGGCATTGAAAAAAAAACAGAATGGAAGAATAGAACAGCCCAAAGGTGAAAAACAATAAATACAAAAAATAAATGAATCATTCTGAAGGGCCCAATGATCACCTATTCCCAGGGTGAAGTCTTATCTCAATAGGAGCTATTCAGTCATCGGAGCATAATAATAAGCACAAGAGTTTCATCCTGTAATTCTTAAAATGAGCTTAGAATGTCCTCTTTACCACCAGCGCCTCTACCTAATGCAAGCATGTTAGTCAGTGATATAAATGTCCAACCAAGGAAGCTTTCTGGGTAGCCATTTTCGGGGTTGATTGTCTGGTCAAGTGTGGGCTTGGGGCTATCATTTAACAGAAGCTTGAATATTTTGCTGACAGCTAGCGTTTGATCCGGAGTTGATTCGAAGAAAGGGGATGAACTCTGTCTGCATTGACTGCGTTGCTGTTTCTCATTCTGCGGCACTCAAGTGCAGGTGTCCTACCACTTTAATGAAAGGCGTGGCTGAGATCTCACCCAACAGTGCATTAGCTCGTTTCGACAGCATTTGTCTTGTAACGTAATGCTTAACCTTTCCTATGTTACAACCGCTTCTTTTCAATGCTGTTGACTACGTGGTATGCCCACTGATTTCATGCGATCGTGAGTTGCTATTCATGGATGCAGCTGGCTTCTGGCCCAACTATATAAGATGTGGCGGTGATGGGAGTGGACATTCGTGAGTTTTGTGGTGAGACAGTGATTTTGTTAAACTATCGCATTAAAACTACCCTAGATGTGGCAAAATTTGATGGCGGATGTGGTACGGACAACAGCGGGCTTGTGGGTCTACGAGTGAATGAAGAAATAGGCAATGTGTCTAGTCAAGGTTAGGAACCGACAGTGTATTCAACGTGGGATCATATGTGAATGCGATGTTTAGACATGGTGTGTTTCGTGTAGGAATCAATGGCGCTGCATACTTAAATGTGGCTTGTCCGATTGTAAAAAAAAATATGCACGAAATTTTCAGGTTTTTATATAATTGGCATGTAAGCGTAACATCAGTGGCAGAGGTCATGGAGCCTCTGCGATGCGGTTATTGTTGTCCATTTGTAAGGACCATAGCAGTCCCTTTTACGAAACAGGGAAGCATAAGGGAGTAAGCAATATCTGGCCCCAACGTAGTCAGGCAAAGCCACAAAGGAGGGGTCTAAGGTGAAGGTGCCGAAGATGGACAAGGCGAAGAAGAGGAGGAAGGAGACCTACGGCATCCGCATCTACAAATTGTTGCACCAAGTGCATCCGGACACGAGTATCTTGTCGAAGGTGTTGTAGGTCATTAGAGCTGTCGTGATCGACATCTTCGAAGGTATTGCCGCTGAATCTAGCCGGTTAGCGTATTGCAAGAAGAAGTCGACATTCACCACCAGAGCGGTTCAGACTGCTGTGTGTCTGATGCAAGCGCACCAGCTCCAAGTGAATGGAATGGGTTTAGAGTGCAGAGTGAGCGAGTGAATGCATCCCACGGCCCTGTTGAGGGTCACTGCAATCTCCATCTTCATTCTTGATTGTGTATAGAAATATACATTCCTACTACCACTTCTGGTTCGTATCCATTGTCACCATGCTCTCAGGTTGCTATTGTTAGTTCTGGCAGTGCCTATGTCTAGGTGTAGGTGAGGACAGGGCAGAGCAATGACAGGAAGTGGATATAGTAATGGGGCGTGTAAGGATGCTTATGGTGGTTGGGTCGACAGTGAAGGGGAAAGAGGGAAGAGGGGTAGGCTTTATGCTGGATTGAGTAACTCCCAGTGCTCTCACAAAAGGGCGTCTCATTCACATGCCGCCACCTCTCACCCACTCTTGTGCACACATCTACACATCTCATGTGTAGACGCACATCGTCATAGACAACCGCCGCCACCGGCATGGCTATCGGTTGTGCTCAATTTTGTCCAACTTGTCGCGTCAAACTCTTGCGCCATGGCAATCTATCCCACCACCAGTCCACCAATGTGACGTACAAGTGCGTGTAAGAGGAGAAAGAAATGCACTGCACTCCATCCAAATTCCCGTGGAAATTCTGCGTGTCGTAGCATCACCGATTAACACTGCAGCTTCTACATCTAAGACAGTAAAACAGACCAACACCCAAACGTCAGCCAATCGACCGACACATCCAGTAGTCAACTATCCACCTTGTGGTGGCGCTCAAGAGAGCCATTACCACACTCGTAGTCGCAAACTTGGCCAGTTAGTCTGCCTGTGGGGAGGCTCTTGGTCGACCTACTCTTCACTGCCCACCAGTTTCTCCGTCTTCTTCGACAGAAGTACCGCCTAAATTTTGGGCAGCACACCATTCTGCATGGTTGTTACACCACCCGACAACTTGTTCAACAACTCACCGTTGCGAACGGCCAACTACAGGTGACGAAATATGACGCACATCTTGTTGCCGCACGCCGCATTACCTGGTATCTCCACCACCTCGACAGCCAGGTACTCCATCACAGCAGCCAAGTCTAATTATGCATTTCGTATGCACGAGAAGATGGTGCCTTATTGAAAGAGGACTTATGCGTATTACCTCGGTATTACCTCCTCGATGTTCGCACTTATGCTCACCTCCAGAATATTGGACCAGTTTTACTAAACCTTGTGTAGTTAATGAGGCGAGTAGTCTAATCATTCGCCGATGATAAAAACGAGTTAAAAGGAATGGCTCAGCACATTCGTTGCAGTTCCTAGACTAATGCCCGATCGCAGTCCATTTTGCCTATTTAGACACAAAATGCTGCGGGCAGGTTTCATGAGGCTGCTTTAAAAAATCCAGCTCATCCAACTTTATTCTTCACTTACCCATTAGGTGAGAGGTTGTACGAATTCGGTGCGCACCATTACGTAGATTGGGATTCTCAATTACGCTAAGGAAGCAGAATCTAATTGAATGGACTTTTGTCCACCACAAATATTGTAAGTGCTTTTCAGCTAGTGCAAAAATGCTCCACTCTTGTCTGAATCGCAAGAAAAGATAAATCGCTAGGCATTCGGCCTGCCAATCCAATTGTAATAAACCCGCCAGTTATTTGAAAGGAAAACCTTTAAACAAACAGTCAGTTGGAGCTTAATCAACCTTTGACAACGCCTTTCTTGTAAACTTCAAGCAAATATGTGCACCTTCTAAGAAATATAAGTCTCAATTCCTAGATATCAACAGAAAACACAAGAATTTTCCCCATTAGAAAACACTATAGCTATGCACGCAATGTAGTCTTATTATTAGTTTTATGCCGCAGGGAGAGCTTTGTGCAAGTGAGTGCCTAGGACGCAATATAGCACAATCTGATGATAAGCAACGTGAGCCATACCTGCAGTGAAGATAAGGGGATCAATCGTTGGATTAAAAGGGGGGTAGCGCTTGGAAAGAATGGCTAAAAGACGTTGTTGTCGCATTCTATTTGAAGATACGGATAAATGAAATGTAGAAACAACCTTACAAAATTGTTTAACACGGCAGCATACATAGTAGTAGTAATAGGTTCTTATTTAAAAAGTGCTTGTGGATCATAATCATTTGATTCCGTTTGATAAGTAGAATGCATCACGAATCATTTTAAAACATAATAAATGTATATGACTCGTGCAATTTTTAAGGCATAATTAACTGCATTTTGTATTTTTTGTAAAGTGAAGAAGTCTTTGAGTCAAGTAATTCCCTCATCATTTTGAGGGTCATTAGCGGTAACTATTTTTCTCCTCGGTAATATAGTATACCCTTTGTCACATTAAAACGCCATGATTTTGGCAAAAGTGGAACTCGTTCCATAGAATAGCATGAACTTTTCCGAGTCACCCAAGATCACTTAGTGAAAATGGCAGTACGGGCCTTGAACTCCACAAAAATGTGTTTCGTTTGATTTGAGCATACTTTGCTGAGCATGGCTATTCAACGAACTTTTCGGAACCAGAATCCCTTCTTTGCCATCGCTTTAATAAACCTCAGGTCAGAATGGATTGTGTTTTATTATGTTTAATCACGTCGTTGCGCATAAAGAAACAACTGCCATTAGCTAGATTATTTGACTTTACCACTTATTCCCAAGAGCTTAATCAGTAATGCACAGTAAAAATCATTTTTCACTAGTTAGTACAGTGCTAAAGTCCATAGACTACGTTTAGAATATTAATTTAGGTTATTTAACAGTTGCAGCGTTGCTGTTAGGAGTTTCCGAGGCAAGTAGGGAAAAGGATTTATCCATAAAGTAGCTGCTTGCCTTATTCCATCTGCATTGAAAATCGCTAATTGGTACTAACTTTCAGCCGGTGATTAAGACCGATTCATGCATAAGACGGTACGCTCGTAAAACAATAGCAAATTAGCCACAGTGCGATGCACTCTATGTTTATCTCCCATAAAGCAATAGCGATTTGGTTATGCAGCTAAACGAAGAGTGTGCTATGACTAAAATGGGAATGAAGACGCGAGCCCTAACTGCGCCGTGCTCTCCTTCATTCTATCTAGAGTTAAATAAAACTAGGTATCAAGCGTTATTTCGCTTCCGTGCCTAAGAATTGCAGTTCCAGTGCAAAGCGTTTGATAGATAGGAATGGCTGCAATGCAATAAGAATGATTTCATTACGAAAAGTGAGGTAGCACCAGCACAAAGCTGTATTCGCTTTTCAAGCTTTCATCTACAATGATTTAGATTTGTGCTTAGGGCTAACCTATATTTGAGAAACCTGTTTCGGCAAAGAAAGCTCAAATAACATAAGCATACAGAGCTGCGATGCATTTGTCCGTTCAAGTCCAGGATTAGTCAGAATTAAAACACAGCAGCTTATTCCATTCAGTGATTGCTCGCAGTCGTTTTCCTATCTAATTATAAGAATTAGGGTTTGGCCAATAATGAAAGCATCAAGGTTAGCACAGAATCGTGATAAGCTGCCTTACGTGCTGTATCGTCTACTACTTTCCATCTTGCTCCCAGCTTTCGTCTCTAGAATTTGGTTATTCGTCTGTGCCTCCCTCCCGCTTCGATTTCTCCTTGCATTCGGTCATCTGTTCATTCTTCACTTCTGTCGGCTCTCTCGCCATCTCCTCATCACTCCCAACCTTCCGACTTGCCATTTCAGAGAAGTCAGAAGGCCGAGACGGATGGATACCGTAGAAATTATGGGTATGTTATGCTACCAGCCCCTCCACCTTTCCTCTTGTATCCCTGTCCTATCTTCTCCTCCTTCTTCGATTGCGTAGGTAACATCAATAATATCAAACGACCGACGCCCCTGGATACCACTCGCGGCCACGTAACAGCAGGCGGTGACGTCACAGGGTGGCACGTGGACGCAGTCAGGGCTGGATGACGTAATTGGCGGCAGGCCACACCGCCCCACGGTGCAGCAGCACGCCACGTGGCACCATGCTACAGGGAAGGACGACCCTGGACACCAACATTGACGAAACTGATCCACCAGATTACTTTTCATCTCGCTTAAACTTCAAGCGTATTCCAACCTCTTATAAGTCTGCGATAAGTGTTTACAATTGATGAGCCCCTTTCTCCAAGTCACATCAGTGAATACCTTTAATGCGCTCAAGTCATCGCCCTTGTGCATCAGATCGGCGTACCGACATTTACAGCGGTCGTAGGGTGAAGTAGTATTGAGCAGGAGAACAGACAATTGATTGCATGAGTGGGTGGGTGGGTAATCGACCGTGTAGATGGACAGTTGTTGACAGGTGGAGAGGATAGAGCGCACGAGGTCAGAGGTGACAAGTACAACGTTGCTTTTGCTGTTGTTTTATCAATGGTGGTAGTGGGTGCTAGTAAAGTGCTGATAGATGGATGGGGGACATAAAAGCATGACAGCGCATTCACTAGGCTCATTCCTTCTTTGACCTTATTAGGCAGTAAGACGTATATGCAGTAAAGCAGCAGCAATCGGCCTGCTGTTTGTTTACTAAGGAAAATGGCCTATGGCTTATGTCAATGGCGTCCTTGCTAGGTGGTGAGGACGGATTCTTCCTTTCTGTCTTCACCGTTCCATACTACTCTAAGTTACCATGAGCTGAGCTATAATATAATATACTACACTGCGCTATTTTACATTCAGATATTGATGTAACAATCCTACACTCTATTGCTAAGCCAACTTTCACCACCACCGAATGTCGTCCAGTCGACTAAGAAGCCGTGTCAACGATTGGCACCCTACACTCTCGCTAAAGTAAATGAGCACATCGCTAAAGTCAACCACCGCTAATTGAAATGAGGCTATTGAAGCATATGAAAGGCGAGCAAATGCATCAAGAACTAAGCAATTTGGAAATGGACAAATGTTCCAACAAACGACGTCTCGCCACGTCTCCCACAGAAAGAAAGCAACAACCTATTTTTGAACAACATCCTCATTTGAGTACCACAGAAGGTTGCGCAGCAGACAGAACTAACCTCGCTCCTGATTACTAGTACACGGGAAAAGATGCGCCCGCAGTGTACTTCAATGCAAATCTGCTACGCCTTATGCAACAATGCCCATCATATCACTAACGCGATGGCACGCTAGGAAGCAACTCCACGTCCTGCGGCGACTTCGGATCCAGTGCTAATAGTATGCAAAATATTACACTTTTGTTGGATGATAGCTCCGAGCGCACACTCTTGACCACACACTTAGCCCTTAAAATGGCTACTGGTCAGAAGTCTGCTTCCACACTCAACCATCGCCACCATCAAATGCATCGCACCCATGGTTCAATTTGTTCATATTTGTGTCAGATTGCAAGCAAACTTACTAGTTCATTCTTCTGTCTCCCTCGCGTTGCACATTCCATCTGTACGCCTCTCAATGTCCACCCTCCTCCTACACATATCTTCCTTAACAACCCAACAGCAAAGAAATGAAAATGCCCCAAACGCACCCACATCCATTCCATTAAGTCAGCTTTGTGCTCAACAATGCTCTAGACACAGTGTAGCATTTCTACTGGATGAAATTCCAATCCTAATGTGTCTCATGGACAATAACGTGCACATCGTATGCGAATTAACATTCATGTTTGGTGCCAGCCTTCACAACCAAATGAAAAGCCTCGTTGCACTAGTGTAAGGATATTCCATCTAGATGCAAGAGCCTACAAACCGGCTCAACGGAGTTATGGACAAGTTAGTATTATGCGGGTGTAAAATGAACCTCACGCCATCATCTTCACCCTCATCAAACAACTCTGGATGTCTCAGCAGAGTTCTCGCAGTGACGCCAATGAATTTCACCCCTCCTTGAAATAGGCACTAAAACCGCTTGATCGTGTGCGAAAGTGATTGTGCAGAAGGTCACGCGAATTGCATTAAGTCCATCAAAATTTCGCAGACGGATCGGCTGAGGCACCAGGCTATTCATTTCTAGTCAGAAATGTCGTAACGGGTGTTTACTCGAATCGCACTCGAATCCGCGCACGTCAAGTCCAGTCTAGAAGTGGGTGGCTATAAACCAGCTATTTAAAAATTCAAAGCAATGGCAAAGGCGAGATTCACCTTTAATGCTGTTCGGTGATGCCTCCATGCTTATAAAAAATAGTTCCATGATAGAAAACAAACCTTTTTTGAATTCAGGATCTGTAGCTACTTAAACAAGAGGGAAAGTTAGACGCTAGAAACATTTTCAACAGTATTTAACAAATGCGGCCTCATTTTACAAAACTCGTCGTTGATAAAGTGACAATCTATTAAAAACACTGCTATAACAACCTTAATTAGGGCGAGTGGGGTTTCGTGTTTAGAAAGGACAGCGGCGCAAGGAGTTAAGGCCATCACACTCATGCGAAGCAGTTGGCAGTGGGTCTCTGACCACTAGCTATTTCAGGGGATGCTGGTCTGGCCTAAAGCGTGCACTCCAAAGTGTTACTTGACAGGAGCTTGATTCTTTCAAGGATGGTCAGCATTGGAGTCGAATTCGCCGCAGGAGATGGAATTGTGAATGTGGGTGCCACGCCGCTGCTTGCAGGAGCCTCAATTTGATAAAGAGCCCTTGAGTGACTTTTTAAGATGACATCCGTTATGGCGATAGGTATGAACTCTTCCATAATGAGCTTCGAACGCCTCTGCAAATTTTGCAGGTGAATTAATATAGGAACCTCATAAATTGCCCAATTCTCTTAATTCTCTAATTGACCCATCCACTTATGTTTCGACTGCATCGCCTACCGTGTGTGATTGATTGATTGACTGGCTGACTGAGTTACTGATTAATTCATTGATATCTTCATCCCCTTGCTCCTTTACTTTCTTTTAAGCTGTTTTGCTGCTCGGCTGATTGCCTAATGCTCTTCTTCAGCCCACTCGTCAATGAACGTGGCAGCACAATATCGGAGCCATGACTTTGGTACCCCTCCCTTCCTCCCACCCTCTCTCCCTCCCTCCTTCCTTACTTGCATGGAAAGTCAGTAGTTGGCACGGTTGACTCGTGAGTGTTTTTCTCTTATAACCAACACGTTTTAATAGATGACGCTGTCACATCTTTCGCACATTTGAAATCCATTCTCAAGGCTACAAGGCAGCATGTCACAAATGCACTTGTCATCAGTGCCAACAATCAACTGCAACCCAACAAAACAAAGAATATTTGAAAGCTCAATAAAACAAAATATTCTGCATCTGTCACAGAGTCACACAAATGAGCTATGGTCAACAGTGCTTTAAGTCGTAACAAAACATCTCCATCACTACTGTATACATACTGCAGCGCCTTCAGCCTTCCCTCACCCCAAGAACACCAAATAAGACACAACGTTTGAGCAGAATACGCATCTATTCCGCATATCGACGACCCACTCGGCGAAGGTACAACATCGGGGGAAATATGTGGCTCCATCACCAACACCCGTCATTTAACAAACCACTGAAGCGTCACACAGTCCATCTCTCCGCCTCCAGCGTCATCCTCCGTGCCCTCCTTGGTAATGGTGCCGCATCTGCAGTCTCCTCCTCACCTCCCATGGCCCAAGTGCATTACGTAGGGAATGATGCGGATCCACCGACCACCATGCCTACAAGCAAAATTCCAAATCCTGTCAACCATACAACCTCAAGCCCATGACATTAACAGAACAACTAAGACTTGATGCGACTATCAGTCTCAAGTCTAGTGCCACATGGCAGCCATACGTCGACAAACTTAACCAATCGCATTAGGCAGCATCAACACTCCTCAGTGCCATTAACCGACAGATATGGTCGTTAAGCAACACACACGCCCACACCCATACATTTTGATAAGGGAATCAACTGCATATGTTAGATTCTACATAACCAATTAAGGCATCAAGTCAATGGACATTTACCGTTTCTCCTACCAATTAATCGTACTTTGGCAATGTGTCACCCCACTCACTGCAACACACACCTGTAGCCGTCATTGAAAACGCCTCCTTGCGTAGGTTATGCATGCACGGTTGCTCCTCAACAACTTGCGTCGAATTTCTTCAGCATTAACCAAACCACTTTTACGCACATACAGCTCACACTAACCACACTTCCGATTACTCCACAACTATCTCGTATTGGCTTCACCTCACACCATAGTATTATCAAAAGCGACAGAACGTGAACATCTTATTTTAAAAAATAAACAAGCAAAACTAATAATTGTAGACCAATGATAACATCAGACTTAATTTATACAACACATCGTCTTACAGGAAAGTACTCACCAGACTACCCCTTAGCACCAAAACACCGCATCCAGTCTTTCATAACTCCTCCAAGCACAAAGTTACGCTACTTATGTCCTGCGCAAGTGAATATTCAGCAACGAGCAGAGAAACCTTCAGCAGGATCGATTGGTCGAGTGTCTGCAACATCACATCCGTCAACGACGACGACGACGACGAGTTCAAGGGCGAATAGTGCCGTCTCAGTGGACTCCCATGGGCTGACTTCTATAGCCACATTCGCCTTCTCCAATTCCACCGTCAGCAATGATGCATGTTGTTGGCAGCCGGATGAGTCTGTGATGACGTTGAAAAGCGACCCATAACCAACTATGCGGGCGGTGGCGGCTGCAGAACGATTGCTGGTCAATAGGGCTGCCCATCTTCATCGCCATCCACCACCTTTGAGAGGCTGACTAGTCAAATCAAAAACACTACGCTAATAAGCTTTGCGCCCGAAATTAGCACCTTGCAATGTTCATTGCTTATCTCAAAATACTCCATGGCAAAAAATCACTCTTGTCGTACTTTGAGCTCGCAACGACTCTAGCACCGCCTAAAACCAAGTGATTGTTGATATAATCCACTATCCAACCAACCGCCAGGACAGCTTCAACTGCTCCCCTTCAAAATTATTCTGCGAAACGAACAAGCGATGAAAGGTACTGTTGCTGGATAACAAAATCTCGTCCAAATTCAATTCCTCATGTTCATTCAATAACAAAATTTGTATGCGTTTCGACTTGTTCATATATATGCACACAACTATAAACAAGTCAACTTGATCCATTCCAAATGCATAAACTGAGAAGTAGCATAAAATACATTCGCGTACAGTGAAAAAGTCAGCAAATACAAAGATAAAAGGCATACACTTCAAAATGCAAACATGTCGGAGTTCGAGAAAAGGTTCCAGAGTAGATTTCAAAACAGCTCTGCAGCACTCCCGCCCAACGCGATAATAAGCCTGCCTACCAACTCAACACTAACCTCACATCCATCTCGTCTGTTTACCTGCTGACCATGCAATTATCCAATGCTTGAACCAAAAGAGCTAACACCTATCGCTATGCCATCAAACGCAACAATGTCATCCATGGCAAGATCCGCATCGCAGGTCAAAGGAGATGCCCCCGCAAATGACTTAAAAATCCCACATTGCATATCATTCCACACGCCCATCACACGTAGCTTCATCACTACTGTAAATTCGTAGTATCCGAAACGTACGGAAGGAAAAAGTGGAAAAGCCGATACACAAACACCCGATGACCCGCCACATCAACACATACAAGCAAATATAATATCTTAAAAACCAAACATTTAAGACCGCTACAAGGCAACGTCTGTGTAGCAATGCGAAAGTGCCCAGCGAAGAGTTACAGGTCTCCCAGCAACCATCCTCCTGCTCCTCAATCAGCCTCAAACACTAACTCATGTCAGAGCTGAACCCACATAACAAGTTTCACAAAGATACTATCAACACACGACCGTGGTCTCGAAGTCAAGAAAAGACCGAATCACGAAGTGCTCCGCACGCTCCATACATTTCCCACCAAAGCAGACAATATAGGTATAAAAATAACGCACCTACATAAATACGAAAGGATCTACGAAGAGGTGATAAGAACACGTTGCACAAAATAGCGCACATCGGGTTCATCACTGCACAAGGCGTAGCGACCAATGAACTACAACCTAATCTTACCTAAGAAATGCAATGAGTAATAGCGACGGCGAGATTCGCACTCAGTGTTGCTAGGTAACACTTCCACGCCCAGCTGATAATGCTCCATCAGAGATACACATTCCTGTCAAGTAAAACATGAAGATCAACATGCATACCGAGTGAGTCCCAATAATTGCTGAAGTTTCCGCTTTCTAAACAAATGAAGCCTCTCTTAGCTATAATTCAAGCACACTTGCAAGCACTAAGCACTTCACACGAAAATGATGATTGGAATCAACCGCGCAATCGCGATTCGGCATAACAAATAAATGCGATTAAGTTTCGTCATTACAAAGCAAAACTAGCCTCTGGATTTAACCTGCTCCATCTCTGGCTTTTGAATACAACAAATGCACTGCCAAAACTCAGCAACACTAACAGGCTTGCACACATGCTTTTATACGCATGTACAAAATAGTGAACCACAATAAAGCAACCAGAAAGCTTTTTATAAAATTTAAAAAGCAATGATCACAAAACTACAAACCGGTATTAAAAAATGTGCTAGCCTCTGCTTAGTACCTATGAAAATGTCAAAGCTAAATAATTTGCAACATGTCTAGGGAGCGACATAAGCTACCACCGATAATGTATGCATTCAGCATAAAATCTGTGCCTTCGTCGTCCCCCCGATCACCACGCTCTATATCTCACCTGCTCCTTAGAAGCAAGTGTGGCGTCAAAGTCCATGTAGTTAACGACCTGAAAAGGGACAAACTAATACGCCATTCTTTTTTATTCAGGCAGTGCTGATTAAGCCGAAGTAGCATCTTGTACACTGAGCATCCTTATTCCTTCAACCTAGTAACATCTCAAGCCACCTTAATTGACTTCTTGAGTGATCGACGTGATTCCTTGCTTCTCGAGACTGCATACGGCAGGGAGATGTCGCTAGTACATCGCAGTCCCCATTGCACCCTTGGCAAACTTAATGCCACCTGAATTTAGATGAGCCAGCAGAAGCCAGTCTGACACTTGACAAGATCAAGGGACCCATGGCAAACTTCGATTTCACGAGTCCTCTTCCTCGAACCCATGACAATGCCAGTCACCTAGTTGAATTGCCTACCCACCTTGAGGAGAGTAAGTAGAGCTTTGGTCGCATCACCTTTGTTGGATGACTGAAAAGCATCCTCCCACTGACAATTTCCTATTTTATGCCCTTGTGGCCCTTCTCAGTGCTACAACTGACCCTAATTGCAGATGGATCAACAAACTGCAGACAATTTGTGCATCCATTATTCTGCACAAATGCATTTCCGTTACTTATGTACTTTGTATTCCCTAGCACGTGTTTCGTGCAACTTCCAGTTCACGAAAGAGTCTAATGAGCCATGTCATCAACCGTTAGCGGCAAAAAATGCGTGTGGTTGTGCCCCCAACTTTATCTAGGCGTCGATGTGTACAATTTATACGTAATCACATAATGCACGAATTCAACAAAGGCAACTGTAGAACTTTGCGACTTATCCGAGGATAAAGTAGGCATATCACTTGAGCAGTGTAGAACTTTGTTTGTTAGAACTGCTGGGTTCTGTCAAGGTCACAGAGGTGGCCGTATCGCCCTGGCGGCATGGGCTGGCCTCCGGGCCATGCCAGCAGCTTTTTTCCCTCTGTCTGGTGAATGTATATATTCTATCCCAGCATTCTGCCTTCTTTTGCCTTAAGGGAGCCTCGGGAAGCTACAAGCAGAACAACCATATTCATCACGTAGAAATAATTTGTGCTTGTAGCGTGGCCTAGAGGTTAAGCCACCCAACGAAGTTACAATAGTCGTCCGAGTGACCGCAGACGCGACTGGGAGGTGAGCAGCCAACAAAAGTGCAAATTTTTGCGCTGAATATTCCCATTACCATGCTAATCAGTAGTAGCATAGCGTTTGGTCCAGCTATGGACAACTAGCCGAGTCCTCCATTTTCCAGGAGCAACACCTCAGTAATTCATGCTAACAGTGCACAGATGTAATGCTTATCTCCTCCAAAAGTGCTTTGTAGGCCAGAGGCAAAGGAACAATTTGAACCTGGTCGCGAAGCAGCGTGGTCCCTCTCCCTTGAACTCTTCTACAGTATCTTTTTCTACTCTCTTGCTTTTACTAGAAAAGTTTAAGCGTATTCAGCCGTTTAATAGTAAGGGTGGAAAGGAGGAAGAGAGGGAACCTCCTACACAGATCCTCTGCCTATGCCTTGTAGCGTTTCGAAGTCCCCTCGAAGTCAAGAGATGGCAGAATACTAGAGTGGAATATATATATATTCAACGGACAGAGGGAAATAGGCCGCTGCCATGGCCCAGCGGCCAGCCTACGCAACTAGGGCAAGATGGCCACCCTTATGACCCTGACCGAAGACCGCCAGTACAAAAAATCAAAGTACTACATTGCCCCTCTTCTCCTTCGAGTGTCGTCCCCGACGCACCCATTAATACACCTCCAGCGTCAGCCGTCACAACGTAGTCAGTGCTGCAAGAAGCACCAACGAGCTAACCATGCCAGTCGCCGATATTCGACGCGAGGAGGTCTCGTGTAAGATGGTGATGAAATTGACGCATTTTGTAGATGGGCACTTGTCGGCAATAGGACGATAGTTTAGGTTATCGTGGTACCAACGATAACCTTCTTAAATTTTTAATTTACAAATGAGGAACTGTTTGGTTGGTAGCCGCCTGTTTTGTTATTAGAAGTTCCTGAGTAAGTTGGTGACGGAATTGATGCATTCTCTACATGGGCAGCCCTTCTCAATAGCGCAGTGACAGTGTCATCGTGGCACCAACGCGGCGCTCCTTCTAGTCCCCTTCGAGTTTTCATTAAAAAAGAGGAGAGCTGATGAATTGGTTGCCTCCTGTTTTTGCTGTGCAAATTTCTCGAGGCAGACTGTGACAAAATGGGTGCATTCTCTGCATATGTGCCTCGTGTAAATAGCGCTGTAGCCTGCTATTCCGCATCTCCAACACAGCACTTTTTCGTAAAACGGTGCTGAATGGGTCAATATTGGTTTCAAATCACCAACTGGCGCTTCCTGGTCAACAGTTTGTATCAACTATGTGTAATCATTTTGTATGTATTTGCTTTTTAGGCAAGGGAACCTGCAATAGCCTTTGGATCTTATCAGTAGGAATGAGAATTATTCAACTTGTTGTGTCCCATCGGTGCTTTGAGTTGATTTATATTCCACGAGAGACCATCTGGGTGTGCTCGATGATTGTTGTGCCCTTGTAATTGCTACCGAGGTGCTTGATGGCTGGGGATCGCACAGCATTTGTTCACTCAGTCCGCCGTAAAAGTCATAACTTGTGTACTGTGAAACATCGCTCTGTATGATGAACTTTTTTGCCGTGCGTCCGCGCAGACAGCATGCGTTGTTGAAGATGCGGGCAATGGATCGCCTCAACCTGGTGCAAATCCTTCTTCCGCACCCTAGGAGCGGATGCCTCAACTAAAGTAGTTGCACGACCCAACCTGATCCCTCATCTAACTGTTCCTATCGTTTATCAACGCTATGGGGCGCCTCAGAAAAACCTCTCACCTTCTCTATCCAAATTTTCTTCATGGCGGTTGAAAGGATACTCTATCCACGACAATCCAGCTCAATTACTCGCACGACCTAAAGTTGCGCCTGGAGTAGGAGAATGGTTGTCTTCGTCAACAAGACCAACTATCGCAACCATCAGGCCATGCTCACGACCATGAAGCACCGAAAGCTTTGTTCGCCTCCAAATCATCACATACCCAGCAGATGGTTAGTCTCGACAACCTCATATTGTGCCTCTTTACTTTATATAACCTAGGGCATTGTTCGCCATCCCACATTTATGGTATTTGCAACCCAAGGACCCATTTGATTTGCCAGTCCAAAGGAATGACCACGCAATTTTTTTGATTAAGTCAAATCCTTAATGAACCTTGCTGCTTTCCTCACACCTTGTGAGAGAAGTTTATTAGCTTTGCCGTAATTTCAATGTCATTATATCTGGTATCCACTGTAAATCACATGGAAAGGTAAAATTATGATTAGCCTATTCGAGAGTGCCACTAAAAATAAGGTTGAATTCCTTCCATTAGGTCAACTGCTTCCCGTTTAACTGAGTCAGGTGGCTAGATCAGTAGGTAAGGAAATCAGTTTGGGGATAGATAGAAGAAAGAGGGAAATAAATGCAGAATGCTGCACCGCAGCGCTGTACAGAGTCATCTTGCGGTGTCCATGTCGAATCCTTTTTCCTCCTTCCTCACCCTCTCTCCTTCCATGCTCTCGACTTCTCATCCCTTTGCCTCTATCTCACTCATTCCCTTGTCTCTCTCAGATGTACATTCATGCTGCTTCGCAATGCAGCGCAATAAGTCTGCAAAGCATATGTCTAGAAACATAAGAAACACGTCGGCAATAGTCATTTTAGTTGTGCGTCAACGATGTCCCTAATCAATTTCTGCCCTGCAGCACACTTGTCCTGCCACGCTCACTTTCGATGTCTCTTGTATGCTTTTACATTCACCAAATAAGTGACAGCACCAAGAGACCTATTGAGGTAATAATGGCTTGCTCAATATGCATGCCTCACCACAGAAGCACTGTAGCACGGCTTGGCTAGATCTGACTGGATTGCACTCGGTCGGAACAGAACAGACTGGTCACTTAGGCTGGATTATGACAGGCCTGCATAAAATAGGAAAGAAGAGGATGGACAGGATCACCAGCCAAATCTATCGTGCATGCCTCATCCCTTGAGGCGCCTTATGCGCTATCACCGAAGTCAATCCTAACAACACCCCAATTTGACCCGCCTAATTCACCGACACAAGTCCATGCCATGTAAAACGAGGTCTTCTTCTCTTCTGTCTTGCAGACACTAGGGATCAAGGTAATCAGACTATAAGCAGGCCTAGCAATGTCTTCAGAATGGAGGGGTAGGAGCTCTCTTCTCTACGTTCCACTGCAAAGCGCCTTTGGTGAGTCCCTCCTTTGTCTCCCACTACGATGTTCTGTATGCCTCCAAGTATTGCGCCTTGCAAGTTGCTTTATTCATTAAACTCAATCGGAACAGAGGAGTTGGTACTTCCTAAGTTTCATTAGCTAACCTTCATTTGTCTAATTCTAGACACAATAAAATATCGCCTCTTTGCCTTCCCTACGCTTTGCTCGCCTTTTCCCCTTTCGAACTCAACCTCGATTCGCCTCAGTCTCCTCCTTTCCTTCTCCTACCTCATCTTCTGCCAGTGCCCTCTTTGTAAGCTCTCCTTCATTCGTCTTCTATTTTCACTCCCGATTTGTGACACGACTCGATAGTGCCAAGTTTCATAGCCTACATCAGACTAGCATGGTCTATACTGTAACTGACACAATCACGCATTGCTCAAGATCCAGTCTTGTTTTAGCATAGTCTAGTCTGGATTCCCATTCCTTTTCCATTCCTATCTTTCTTTCTGTCGCAGTAAATGCTCCACACCACTTTGCCTCAATTTCATCTCCTGCTTCTACTCCCCCTCCGTTTACCCCCTCGAGAGCGAAGGTGAGCGCGTTGCTCCTACTTCTTACTTCGTAATTTGTAGACTCGCCCAACTCCTACCTCATCATCTCACTGCCTAATTCTTTTCTTCTCTCCATAGAGGATTCATCTGCCTGGCGCTCTGCATTAACGGGTAAGAAGGTGCGCTTTCCACCCCGACAGACCACCTGCTCCTTTTCTGCTATGTATCTGTGCCTGCCTGTTTGTCTGTTTGCCTCGGTTTGTGTGTGCCATTGCTCGCGTTTAGAGAGTCGCCTCCATCGGTTTCTTACGAAAACATGCATGAACGTCTGCGTGTGCACGTGTGTGTGGGTGCGAAGACACATTCATCTCATCCTCTCCTCATAACTTGTCCTTCTAGCCGACCAAGTCGACAGTTTTACTAGGGGTGAAGTACAATTTAAACTCCACCTTCCACTAACACTCCATCACTCACACACCCATGTACCAACCAACTCACTCCGCTATATTTATTCACTTTTTACTTCCTGCGGCTCCTCTACTTCCTTTTTTATTTTCGTTTGGAGCCGTTTGGAGCTGGCAGAAGGTTTTACAGCAGGTCGAGGCGATTTTTCGCCCGCATCGTCAATTATTCATGCTGCCTGCCCGGACGCGCTGCAAAGAGGTCCACTAAACAGGGCGACGTGTCACAAACCACAAGTTACTAATTAAACGGCGGAATTACGAAACGACTACTGCGCGATCCCCAATGGACAATCGTCAGTACCTCCCACCTATCGAATTGGCTCAGAGACACAGTTCAGCCATCACGGAGCTCGGTGGCAGTTGCAAAAGGGCAGCAATCATCGAGTACGCCCCAACGGTCTCTCACTGAATAAAGATCAACCAAAAACATTAATGGAACTTCACAAGCCAAATGGCTTTCGTCCTTAATGATGCGAAATCCAAATGGTAAAGAGGATCTTCGCCTCGCCATGAAAATATTGCGGATTCCCTCAGCGAAAAAACAAATCTAAACAAAATGATTGCAGAGAGTCGACAACTATCTAACTGTGAAGAACCATCGGGAGAAGCGAAAGTAAGGAGAAGTTCTTATTATTAAAACGCTATTCAACGGTTATTTAAGAAGCGCAACGTTGTATTTTTGGTGATTTTTATGTCACAAACCAATTAATATTAAGATCTTCTCTGAGTTTTCAGTACTGACCAATCGCTTTTGTGCACAATTTTGATTCCTTTCTTGTTGTCTTAAGGTCGCATTAGTCGAATGAAACATAAAGGTGTAATGCCTACGTTTCTTTAAACGTATATTGTGGACAAAGGTCAGGAACACAACTTGAATCCCTCGACTCCGATACAGGCAATTCTACAACACTCTGCTAATACGCTATCAATCCACTGTTTTGTCTATGACAAAAGGCAGAGGATCTGGCACACTGTTGGCATGAATTCCAGCGGTGTTGCATGTGGAAAATAGAGGAATTGGCAAGTTGTCTATAGTTAAACCCAACGCTATATCACCACTGTTTAAGGTTGTAATAAAAGTATTCAGCACAAAAATTTACACGTTTGTTGTTTGTTCATCTCGCTGTCTCGTCTACGCTCACTTGGATGGCAATTGGACATTCGTTGGGTGCAGCGCCGCGCTGAGGCGAATTGGGGTGAAAGGTTCGCCATCTATACAATGGTTAGACACAATGGTGCGACACTTCAAGCACTACCCGATAGCGAGACAGGTCATAGTGAGAACAGACCTCGTTGAAAACAATGAAGGAGACCGATCGTTCGGTTGTACGCTGATACGAGGGACTGCAACAATATGACCTCACTGTGCAGCACAGAAAATGAGACTCGCGTAGCAACGCGAATGCATTATCCCGCAGACTTCTCTCAGTGGAAAGGCATAGCAGTGTAGTGGGAACCCTATTTTTAAGCGAGCCGACTAAACATCAGTGGAGAGACACACAGAGTACAGATCCCGACACGTCCCTGGTATAGGACAGGTTCCTGGCATCTTCGTCCAAGCCCACTGCAGAAGAGACAAAGTCGTCCAGCAAAGCAGCCGGGCAGATATAGCAACAATGGTCCAAACTCTCCCTGGAAGATGAGGTCTTGTGGTACCAAGAAGACGTCACCTCTCCCAAGCGTTGGCTGTTCCAGGTTCCCTAATACAAACAGCCCTTCAAGAGTTGGGTCACGTAGGCGAGTAAAAGATGGTGGAGGCCTCGACGAAGCAATACTGGTGGCCCTTTCTCTCCCCAGACGTGCAGGACTTCTGCCGAACCTGCAGTACTTGCAGCAGTTTCAAGAACCCTCATTCCACAGCAGTTGCACCCCTGCAGCCTATGCCTACAGGATTTGCGAGCGAACGAGTGAGCATCGACATCATAGGTCCTCTACCACTTACCAAGAGAAGCCGATCTATTCTATTTATGGTTGACTACTTCACGAAAGTAGCCAAAGCAGAATTCATGAAGTCGCAAGACGCCGAGACAGTCGCGTCAACCATTTTCAATCGTTGGATCTGCCAACACGGAGTGCCTGAATCAGCCCATAGCGACCAAGGCTATTCAAACTTCTAACAACAAGCATACTCCTTAACACATTATGCGTTCAATTTAACATAAGTGCCTCAAGCATTATCATGCATTCCAACAAGGAAGCAAAAGAAATTATATGAAAAAGAACAAATCCTACACAGTAAACTTTTCTCCCCTTGCGTATAATTTGGCAAGCACATATGTAGGTAAAGTAGAAAAGAGTTGGTGGGATTCGCGGATAAGTGCAAATTAACGAGGACCGATGAATGACTTCTGATGATACGATACGATTCAAGAGTAATAGCTTCATATTAAATAATGAAATTTTCATTCACGTAAAGCACTCGTGCATGTTCTTGTGTATATAAATTAAGTCTCGACTATTACCACCGAACAGAACCCGGAAACCCGACACGTAGTCAATCCTTAAATAACACTTGCGGGAGAAAAGTGTCACAGCATCTCGAAATCAATGTACATTTGAAGAACACAAGTATTGCGAATGCAGCAAGCGCGTTAAAGATTTTTAACATAGTGTACAGCATGCATAGTATGGCATAATAAACAAATAAATGATGATTATAACGCTGCTTACTCAAAGCTGAGGTCAGGTGGTGCGAGGACATGAATTGTTTACTTCTCGTCGGCGAAGAGCACATGCAAAGGGGACAGGGGAAGCTACTTCTAGCTCTCAAGCTCTTTAAGACACTTGGGCCCTGCCTACCTATCTTACTTCCCCTTTAGTGCTCTAGATCCCTAACGCTAGAGGAAGTCAAAGCCATAGGAGTTCGGAGTCCGTTTTCCCCTTCGGAGCTAATGTCATCGGCTTAGTCACGCAGTTCAAGTATGCTGACCGCCTCTTGACCAAAAAGTGCATTCAAACAGGCATGCATTCCAAAAACTGCAGGTCACCTTTTCAACCCAAACGTCAGTGCTCTACCTCGGCTTCCTATCCCACGAGAGATATGCCGTTGCACAGGCGCATATTAACGCGATGAACTGCGAAGGGTTGAGTTCACAGTTGCGCTTTGCAGACGATTTAGCTTGCTGGTGGGATTACTCGGAGGGCAGCGCTAATTCACGGCGAATCAGATGCGAGGCCAGCAACAAAGACGAACAAAGCTCAAATGAACTCTTCGATTCAGTCAATGCAATTAATCCACCTTTACAAGCGGCGAAAGATGCAAAAAGCATTCACAAAACCCTTCATTTCATACGTCTTAGAGTTAGTGCACTTTTGCCACTTTTATGCAGGCACATTGTGGAAAATTGCCTCGTTTAGGTCATTCATGAGTGCTACCATAACCAGCTTTGCCCATAAGAAAGCGCGTTTTATCATGGAGCATGCACCGTTTAAGGTGACATTTATTATGTCGATGGCTATGAACTCGTCCGTGATGAGTTTCACACGTCCCTGTGAGAAATTCGCAGGTGAATTAATGCATGCACCCCACAAATTGTCCCATCCCTCCAATTCCCCGACCGACTAGTGATTCCACTGCTTCACCGACCGTGTGTTCGGTTGATTGATTGAGTCACTGATTTATTCAGTGATATATTCACCTCCCTGCCCCTTTATTTTCCTTTATGCTGTTCCGCTGATCCACCGAAAGTCTAGCCCCCTTCTTTAGCCCACTCGTCAATGAAGGTGGCGGCACAATATTGCAGCCGTAGATGTGGTATTCCTCCCTCTTTCCTTGGTTGCGTGGAAATTCAGTAGCTAGCGCGTACGGCTTGCGGGTGTTTTTCCTCCATCATTGGCAAGTTTAATGGCTGACACTGCCACATTTCGCACGTTTGAAACCCGTTTTCATGGCTAAGTAGTAGCATGTCATTTCCTACCAATTCATGCACACTCAACAGTGGACAGCCTACTTTAAGATGCGCTCGTCATCCATGTCAACAAGCAACTGCAGGGCAACATGATAAAAACATTTTCACACCTCCCAAAGCAAAATATTACGCAGCGGTCAACAGCGCTCTAAATCGCAACAAAGCATTTCCATCACTACTGTATACATAACCACTGCAGCGCCTTCAGCCTTCCCTCACCCCAAGAACACCAAATAAGACACAACATTCGAGCAGAATACACATCTAGTCCACATACCCACGACCCACTCAGTGAAGGTACAACGGCGAGGAAAACAAGTGGCCCCACCACCAACACTCGTAATTTAGCGAACTACCGATGCGTTACACAGTCCATCTCTCCGCCTCCAGCGCCATCCTCCGTGCTCGCCTTGGTAATTGTGCTGCACCTGCAATCTCCTCCCCACCTTTTATGGCCAAAGCGCATCCCGCAGGGAATGATGCGGATCCACCGACCATCATGCCTACAAGCAAAATTCCGAATCCTGTCAACGATAAGACCTCAAGACCATGACAGTAACAGAACAACTAAGACTTGAGGTGGCTATTGGTCTCAAACCTAGTGCCGCATGGCAACCATACGATGACAAACTTAGCTACCTGCATTAGGCAACAGCAGCACTCAGTACCATTAACTGACAGATGTAGTCGTTAAACACACACCCACGGAACCAAGTGGGGCACTAAGTCAATGGACATTTACCGTTTCTCCTACCAATCAATCGTACTTTGGCAATGTCACCTTACTCACTGTAGCACATAAACCTGTAGCCGTCATTGAAAACGCCTCCTTGCGTAAGTTATGCATGCACAGAAACTTCTCAACAACTTGTGTCGAATTTCTTTAGCATTAACCAAACCACTTTTACGCATATACAGCTCACACTAACCACAATGCCGACTACTTCACAGCTACCTCGTATTGGCTTCACCTCACACCATAGTATTATCAAAAGCGACAGAACGTGAACATCTTATTTTAAAAAATAAACAAGCAAAACTAATAATTGTAAACCAATGATAACATTAGACTTAATTTATACAACACATCGTCTTACAGGAAAGTACTCACCAGACTACCCCTTAGCACCAAAACACCGCATCCAGTCTTTCATAACTCCTCCAAGCACAAAGTCACGCTACTTATGTCCTGCGCAAGTGAACATTCAACATCGAGCAGGGAAACCTTCAGCAAGATCGATTGGTCGAATGTCTGCAACACCACATCTGTCAACGACGACGACGAGTTCAAGGGCGCATAGTGCCGTCTCAGTGGACTCCCATGGGCTGGCTTCTACAGCCACATTCTCCTTCTTCGGTACCACCGTCAGCAACGATGCATGTTGTTGGCAGGACCCCGTAACCAACATAGGACCTAACTAGTTAAGTACAAAAATACTGCGCTACCAAGTTTTGCGCACAAAATTAGCACCCAGTACTGTTCAATAATGTCTACATGCTTATCACAAAATACACCAGGGAAAAAAAACACTCTTGCCGTATTTTGCACCTGCAACGAATCTAGCACCGTGTAGTGCCGGGTGATTAATAGATTTTCCCCTTTGTTTCCAACAGATTAGACCCCTCCTGCCATAATCTCTCCCTTTTGATATCATCCACTATCCAACCAACCGCCAGGACAGCTTCAACTGCTCCCCTTCAAAATTATTCTGCGAAACGAACAAGCGATGAAAGGTACTGTTGCTGGATAACAAAATCTCATCCAAATTCAATTCCTCATGTTCATTCAATAACAAAATTTGTATGCGTTTCGACTTGTTCATATATATGCACACAACTATAAACAAGTCAACTTGATCCATTCCAAATACATAAACTGAGAAGTAGCATAAAATACATTCGCGTACAGTGAAAAAGTCAGCAAATACAAAGATAAAAGGCATACACTTCAAAATGCAAACATGTCGGAGTTCGAGAAAAGGTTCCAGAGTAGATTTCAAAACAGCTCTGCAGCACTCCCGCCCAACGCGATAATAAGCCTGCCTACCAACTCAACACTAACCTCACATCCATCTCGTCTGTTTACCTGCTGACCATGCAATTATCCAATGCTTGAACCAAAAGAGCTAACACCTATCGCTATGCCATCAAACGCAACAATGTCATCCATGGCAAGATCCGCATCGCAGGTCAAAGGAGATGCCCCCGCAAATGACTTAAAAATCCCACATTGCATATCATTCCACACGCCCATCACACGTAGCTTCATCACTACTGTAAATTCGTAGTATCCGAAACGTACGGAAGGAAAAAGTGGAAAAGCCGATACACAAACACCCGATGACCCGCCACATCAACACATACAAGCAAATATAATATCTTAAAAACCAAACATTTAAGACCGCTACAAGGCAACGTCTGTGTAGCAATGCGAAAGTGCCCAGCGAAGAGTTACAGGTCTCCCAGCAACCATCCTCCTGCTCCTCAGTCAGCCTCAAACACTAACTCATGTCAGAGCTGAACCCACATAACAAGTTTCACAAAGATACTATCAACACACGACTGTGGTCTCGAAGTCAAGAAAAGACCGAATCACGAAGTGCCCCGCACGCTCCATACATTTCCCACCAAAGCAGACAATATAGGTATAAAAATAACGCACCTGCTACCATACATAAACGCGAAAGGGCCAACGAAGAGGTGATAAGAACACGTTGCACAAAGTAGCGACAAATAAACTATAACCTAATCTTACCTAAGAAATGCAATGAGTAACAGCGACGTTGAGATTCGCACTCAGTGTTGCTAGGTAACACCTCCACGCCCAGCAGATAATGCTCCATAAAAAGTACACATTCCCGTCAAGTGAAATAATGAAAACCAACATGCATACCAAATGACGCCTCACAGCTGAAATTCAAGCATGCTTTCAAGCACCAGACGCTTCACACAACAACGAGGACTCAAATCAACCGCGTAAAGACGATTCGGCGCAACAAAATCGCACGATTAAGTTTCGTTATTCCACAACAAAATTGGTCTCCAAATTCAATCTGCTCTGTCTCTTGCATTCGGTAAAACGCATACAACGCCAAAACTCAACAATGGCGATAGATTGACGGACATGTATTGATGCGCATGTGCAAAGTAGTAATCTATAATAAGCAGCCAAAATATGTTTCCCAAAAAGAGAAAGGACTATGACCATACAATATCGCTCACTAAAGGCCTAACTTGATTGTTCGAACTAGGTCAGCCAGGTTTCCCGAATGTTAATTCCGTTGGATTTAGCGTGAGAGTGCCGTCAAGGATTCAATTTAAATCATTGGCAAACACCATAAGACATTCGAGACCAAAGATAAGGTGTAGCATTCCGAGGCTCCCTCAAGGCAAAAGAAGGCAAAGTGGCAGGATAGAACATATATATTCACCGGACAGAGGGAAATAGGCTGCTAGCATGGCCCGGAGGCCAGCCCACGCAGCTGGGGCAGTGCGGCCACCTCTGTGTCCTTCACCATAACCGGTAGTTCCAACAAGCAATGTACCGCATAAGGTATGTCATTTTGAGCGCGTATAATTTGGAGGTTCAATGATGACTGCATTACTTTGTTTGATCTGACTACCAGTTTCAGACACTTTGGTGGCCACATTGCCCCAGTTGGGTGGACTGGCCTCCAAGCCATGCTTACAGCCCCGTTCTCTCTGCTTGCTGAATATGCATATTCTGCTTTAGTATTATGTCTCGTTTTGCCATCAAGGAAGGCTTGGCTTGCAGCAGTACTTATATGCATTAAGGTGACTGACATTAAATCGCCACTTTTGTGAGGTTATTATTGAAAATGTGTCCAACTTGCTCAGGACCTTTGAATCTGTCAAAGTTTGATAGTCTGCAACAAGTCGGCAGAGAGATTTACGGTACCACCATTAAGGTGTGCAATCAGCATAAAATTTGTACCCCCGTCGTTTTCCCGGTGGGCTGTGCATGAATCCACAACTTGTACATTCATTTTGCACAAACAAATTTCCTTTATTTGTTTATTTTATATTTCCTAACACGTGTTTTATGCAAATTTTGGGTTACGGAAGTCCAATGAGCAATGTTATCGACGTCAAGCGACAACGGATGCGTATGATTGCGCACTTAACAGCAACTGAGTGTCGTAAACGTAAACGTAAACGTAAACACAAAATGCGCGCATTCAACGAATGAAACTGTGGGACCTTGCGACTTACCTTAGGGTAAAATTAGGCATAGTGCTTGAGCAGAACAAATATGCTCAGTGCATGGATGGAACCGGAAATACTAGCTTGATATAGAGGTTGGGCCACTCAACGAAGTCGCAATGGTCATCCAAGTGATTGTAGATGAGACTGGCAGCTGAACAATCAAAAACGTGCAAATTTGTGTGCTACATACTCTTGTTACTACGCTAAATGGTAGTGACATGGTGTTTGGTTTAAAAGCAACAACTAGCTGAGTCCCCCACTTCCCACAGACAACACCTCAGTAGTTCACGCTGATAGTGCACTGACTCTCTGCCACCGCCTAATGCAAGAACGTTGATTACTCTGAGACGCCAAGAATGCCTTAGACGAAATGGCTAATTAATAGCGTATTAGCAGTGTGTTGTAGAATTGGCTGTGTCGAAATTGAGAGATTCAAATTGTGTTCCTGCCCTCACTTGCAATGTTCGTCTAAAGAAACGCAAGCATTACACTATTATGGCAGCAACCGATGTAAGTTGTAAAACCCTCGAGAAGTCAACCTTTGCACATATAACTAGTTAGTAATGAAAAGCTGCGCTTTATGTGTCCTACGAATGCCTTGGAAAATTGAATTTGTCTTTATTATTATTTTTTAAATAAAAAAGATCTTGTCCTTGCTGTGATTCCTAAGGTCAATAGGAATTCCTGCGATAACCATTTGTTTCATCGTACTTAATGCTCCCTTTACGTATCTAGCGGCATATGTGAGAGGGTAGGCTTTGATGCGATGGTCGCCGTGCGTGATGTGCGGTTCGCGCTAACGAGTCCAGGTGTGTAAGTATCCTTGTTTGTAAATTTTGACGTATTTTATGCGTACGCATAAGAGACCCTTTATTATTGGCATGAAAGTGTGACTAGCGACTTTTGAGGCTTGCTGAATTCGTGGTTCGTGCAATGCTCGTGGTGGAATACTCAGGTTTCATTGACTCGTTTAATTAGATGCTTAAGTTTTACCGGCACTAGAGTGGTCTCTGCTAGTTCTGCCTGTTTAAAGTTGTTTTTCAGTCATGCTGAAAGGTGAGGGGTCCGAATTTCCTATTACTGGATACAATTGCTGCATTTGTGGGCAATGAATTGCATATCGAGTCGGTGGGTCTGCCACTTGAGAGCAGCCGAACTATTTCAGACTAGTCAGAGATAACTTTCTTGGTTTTGTGGCGATTATAGAGGCAATTACAAAGTAGATTCGAGGAGACCGTAAGTGGAGAGTGCAGCGTTTGTATGGTGTACACCTCTACCCCGAATTTTCGTCTCTAGCGCATTGCTGAATTGACACTGTAAGGTTTAGGCGTAGATGAGAGGAGATGCGAAGTGACTTGGACTCGAGAATGCTAGATTAATAAATTAATGCTTTATTTCAGATCCGTGATGTCATGGAGGAGTTTTTATGCAGAGATCTGATATCTTTTGGGTAACTTACATGCCTCTAGCGGCAGGTGGTAAATTGGGATGATTTTCGCATATGGACGTAATTTATCCGCTCCCAAAAAATACAACTACACGCCATTTTTCAGTTGTAAAGGATATGATCAATGCCCCTCTTCGCTGTGCAGTCGCTGGTGCGCCAAAAGACTTGGCACTCTTTCATCATAAAGCTTGCTGCCAAATTTGATAAGGTGTGATTAATCTAGCACTCCTTGGATGAGGCGGAGAAATGCAGTGAAGGCGAAGGCTCGCGGTGTTGCGTCCTTGGTGGGACTGCAGGTGTCACGAGGTGGATTCTTTCCTTGCCTCTTTTCTCGGCCGTGAGTGCAGCTGAGGTCTTGGTGACTCTGTTGCCTTGTAGGAGGTACAGTAAGTGTTCACAATCCTCTTACCAACGTTGCATGCATTTGATGCGCTGATTAATGCAGAGTGGCCTAACGTCGTCTGTTTAACGCGTTTTCCTTATTTGTTTGTTATAATTGGCTGAAGTGAAGTGCCATAAGCATATTGGGTGAGGTTGGAGAAGTGAAACACGTAGGAGCGTTCTTGGTGGCTAATTGCATTTGTTTTATGCAAACAGGTTTTTGGTGGAAAACAATGGAACATCTAAGCTGTCGTGAAGCCGTTGAAAAGAGGGTTCGTATAGTCATTTTTTGAGAGTTCATCTGTTTTCTGTAACGTACTATATAAAGTGGTCGTTTAATGACCATTTTAGACGGATGTTGCTTGCATTGGACACGAGGTAGCCGATGAACACGTAGGGTTCTGGTGATCTATTGTTTGTCTGTGGAGCGTCATCACCGTTGTCTCTGTTGTGATTTTGGTATTCCCTCCCATGGATCTCTGTTGGAATCTGGTAGCGTTGTCATTTCCCTTCGGTGTTTCCAAATTATTAATTATTAATAAAGTAAAGCTAAACGTCGCAAATAAGTTAGTAGGTTGAGTTGACACACCTTTATAACAACTGATTGTCCGTGTAGTTGAGCCTAAGTTAGTAGTCCACAGAAAAGATGGCCACAAAACAAATCAACTACATGTGAGAGAACATTACATTAACGTGTAATGATAGTCCGGATACATGCTAGTCATCGTGGTATCTCAATGTACAGGTAAAACTTGTCTTACTAAAATCGGTTTTGAACCTTTTTAATGTTGAAACGCAAAACTTTTAAAGCAGTCGCCTCCTACCTATGTTATGAGGAGGTATCTGTACATATTGTGACGAAATGGAAGTATTCTGTGTGTAAGCACCTGTTGGTAGTAAGACGATAGTCTCTGTTATCGCGGCGCCAACGAGTCTTCCCTTTAGATTCAGCATCACGTTTTATGTAATTGCGATACCGACGCGTGTCTACTTTACAATCTGTATCACGTTTTATATTGTTGAGACGGAGGATTGGTAATGCAGTGGCCTTTTGCGATGGTGATGAGGTGCTGTCGGTACAGATTGTGAGGAGTTCGAAGTATCCTGTATGTGGGCACCTCTTGAGAGTTGTAAGGCGGTGGTTTGTTGTTCAGGCACCGACGAATCTCTCGTTTTTATTTGGTATGACGTTTTATCTTGTTGAGACGGAGGATTGGTAATGCAGTGGCCTTTTGCGATGGTGATGAGGTGCTGTCGGTACAGATTGTGAGGAGTTCGAAGTATTCTGTATGTGGGCACCTCTTGAGAGTAGTAAGGCCATGGTTTGTTGTACTGGCACCGACGAATCTCGCCTTCATGTTCGGTATGACGTTTTATATTGTTGAGACGGAGGATCGGTAATGCAGTGGCCTTTTGCGATGGTGATGAGGTGCTGTCGGTACAGATTGTGAGGAGTTGGAAGTATTCTGTTTGCGGGCACCCCTTGAGAGTAGTAGGGCGGTAGTCTGTTGTACTGGCACCGACGAATCTCTCGTTTTTATTTGGTATGACGTTTTATATTCTTCAGACGGAGGATCGGTAATGCAGTGGCCTTTTGCGATGGTGATGAGGTGCTGTCGGTACAGATTGTGAGGAGTTGGAAGTATCCTGTATGTGGGCACCTCTTGAGAGTATTAAGGCCATGGTTTGTTTTACTGGCACCGACGAATCTCTCGTTTTTGTTTGGTATGACGTTTTATATTGTTGAGACGGAGGATCGGTAATGCAGTGGCCTTTTGCGATGGTGATGAGGTGCTGTCGGTACAGATTGTGAGGAGTTGGAAGTATCCTGTATGTGGGCACCACTTGAGACTAGTAGGGTGATAGTCTGTCGTAATGGCACCGACAAATCTCCCCTTCATGTTTGGTATGACGTTTTATATTGTTGAGACGGAGGATTGGTAATGCAGTGGCCTTTTGCGATGGTGATGAGGTGCTGTCGGTACAGATTGTGAGGAGTTGGAAGTATCCTGTATGTGGGCACCACTTGAGACTAGTAGGGCGGTAGTCTGTTGTACTGGCACCGACGAATCTCCCCTTCATGTTTGGTATGACGTTTTATGTGGTTGAGAAGGACGATTGGTAATGCAGTGGCCTTTTGCGATGGTGATGAGGTGCTGTCGGTACAGATTGTGAGGAGTTGGAAGTATCCTGTATGTGGGCACCTCTTGAGAGTTGTAAGGCGGTGGTTTGTTGTTCAGGCACCGACGAATCTCTCGTTTTTATTTGGTATGACGTTTTATATTGTTGAGACGGAGGATTGGTAATGCAGTGGCCTTTTACGATGGTGATGAGGTGCTGTCGGTACAAATTGTGAGGAGTTGGAAGTATCCTGTATGTGGGCACCACTTGAGACTAGTAGGGTGATAGTCTGTCGTAATGGCACCGACAAATCTCCCCTTCATGTTTGGTATGACGTTTTATATTGTTGAGACGGAGGATTGGTAATGCAGTGGCCTTTTGCGATGGTGATGAGGTGCTGTCGGTACAGATTGTGAGGAGTTGGAAGTATCCTCTATGTGGGCACCTCTTGAGAGTAGTAGGGCGGTAGTCTGTTGTACTGGCACCGACGAATCTCTCGTTTTTATTTGGTATGACGTTTTATATTATTCAGACGGAGGATCGGTAATGCAGTGGTCTTTTGCGATGGTGATGAGGTGCTGTCGGTACAGATTGTGAGGAGTTGGAAGTATCCTGTATGTGGGCACCTCTTGAGAGTAGTAAGGCCATGGTTTGTTGTACTGGCACCGACGGATCTCTCGTTTTTATTTGGTATGACGTTTTATATTGTTGAGACGGAGGATCGGTAATGCAGTGGCCTTTTGCGATGGTGATGAGGTGCTGTCGGTACAGATTGTGAGGAGTTGGAAGTATCCTGTATGTGGGCACCTCTTGAGACTAGTAGGGTGATAGTCTGTTGTACTGGCACCGACGAATCTCCCCTTCATGTTTGGTATGACGTTTTATATGGTTGAGACGGAGGATTGGTAATACAGTGGCCTTTTGCGATGGTGATGAGGTGCTGTCGGTACAGATTGTGAGGAGTTGGAAGTATCCTGTATGTGGGCACCTCTTGAGAGTAGTAGGGCGGTGGTTTGTTGTTTTGGCACCGACGAATCTCTCATTTTTATTTGGTATGACGTTTTATATTGTTGAGACGGAGGATTGGTAATTCAGTGGCCTTTTGCGATGGTGATGAGGTGCTGTCGGTACAGATTGTGAGGAGTTGGAAGTATCCTGTATGTGGGCACCTCTTGAGAGTAGTAGGGCGATGGTTTGTTGTACTGGCACCGACGAATCTCTCGTTTTTATTTGGTATGACGTTTTATATTGTTGAGACGGAGGATTGGTAATGCAGTGGCCTTTTGCGATGGTGATGAGGTGCTGTCGGTACAGATTGTGAGGAGTTGGAAGTATCCTGTATGTGGGCACCTCTTGAGAGTAGTAGGGCGGTGGTTTGTTGTTTTGGCACCGACGAATCTCTCATTTTTATTTGGTATGACGTTTTTTATTGTTGAGACGAAGGATTGGTAATGCAGTGGCCTTTTGCGATGGTGATGAGGTGCTGTCGGTACAGATTGTGAGGAGTTTTAAGTATCCTGTATGTGGGCACCTCTTGAGAGTAGTAAGGCCATGGTTTGTTGTACTGGCACCGACGAATCTCGCCTTCATGTTTAGTATGACGTTTTATATTGTTGAGACGGAGGATCGGTAATGCAGTGGCCTTTTGCGATGGTGATGAGGTGCTGCCGGTACAGATTGTGAGGAGTTGGAAGTATCCTGTATGTGGGCACCTCTTGAGAGTAGTAGGGCGATGGTTTGTTGTTATGGCACCGACGAATCTCTCGTTTTTATTTGGTATGACGTTTTTTATTGTTGAGACGAAGGATTGGTAATGCAGTGGCCTTTTGCGATGGTGATGAGGTGCTGTCGGTACAGATTGTGAGGAGTTTTAAGTATCCTGTATGTGGGCACCTCTTGAGAGTAGTAAGGCCATGGTTTGTTTTACTGGCACCGACGAATCTCTCGTTTTTGTTTGGTATGACGTTTTATATTGTTGAGACGGAGGATCGGTAATGCAGTGGCCTTTTGCGATGGTGATGAGGTGCTGTCGGTACAGATTGTGAGGAGTTGGAAGTATTCTGTTTGCGGGCACCTCTTGAGAGTAGTAGGGCGGTAGTCTGTTGTACTGGCACCGACGAATCTCTCGTTTTTATTTGGTATGACGTTTTATATTGTTGAGACGGAGGATCGGTAATGCAGTGGCCTTTTGCGATGGTGATGAGGTGCTGTCGGTACAGATTGTGAGGAGTTGGAAGTATCCTGTATGTGGGCACCTCTTGAGAGTAGTAAGGCCATGGTTTGTTGTACTGGCACCGACGAATCTCGCCTTCATGTTTAGTATGACGTTTTATATTGTTGAGACGGAGGATCGGTAATGCAGTCGCCTTTTGCGATGGTGATGAGGTGCTGTCGGTACAGATTGTGAGGAGTTGGAAGTATCCTGTATGTGGGCACCTCTTGAGAGTAGTAGGGCGATGGTTTGTTGTTATGGCACCGACGAATCTCTCGTTTTTATTTGGTATGACGTTTTTTATTGTTGAGACGAAGGATTGGTAATGCAGTGGCCTTTTGCGATGGTGATGAGGTGCTGTCGGTACAGATTGTGAGGAATTGGAAGTATCCTGTATGTGGGCACCTCTTGAGAGTAGTAAGGCCATGGTTTGTTGTACTGGCACCGACGAATCTCGCCTTCATGTTTAGTATGACGTTTTATATTGTTGAGACGGAGGATCGGTAATGCAGTGGCCTTTTGCGATGGTGATGAGGTGCTGTCGGTGCAGATTGTGAGGAGTTGGAAGTATCCTGTATGTGGGCACCTCTTGAGAGTAGTAGGGCGATGCTTTGTTGTACTGGCACCGACGAATCTCTCGTTTTTATTTGGTATGACGTTTTTTATTGTTGAGACGAAGGATTGGTAATGCAGTGGCTTTTTGCGATGGTGATGAGGTGCTGTCGGTACAGATTGTGAGGAGTTGGAAGTATTCTGTTTGCGGGCACCTCTTGAGAGTAGTAGGGCGGTAGTCTGTTGTACTGGCACCGACGAATCTCTCGTTTTTATTTGGTATGACGTTTTATATTGTTGAGACGAAGGATCGGTAATGCAGTGGCCTTTTGCGATGGTGATGAGGTGCTGTCGGTACAGATTGTGAGGAGTTGGAAGTATCCTCTATGTGGGCACCACTTGAGACTAGTAGGGTAATAGTCTGTTGTACTGGCGCCGACTAATCTCCCCTTTATGTTTGGTATGACGTTTTTTAATTTTGAGACGGAGGATTGGTAATGCAGTGGCCTTTTGCGATGGTGATGAGGTGCTGTCGGTACAGATTGTGAGGA
The DNA here is from genome assembly GCA_036345935.2 of Taenia hydatigena. NCBI lineage: Eukaryota > Metazoa > Platyhelminthes > Cestoda > Cyclophyllidea > Taeniidae > Taenia > Taenia hydatigena. Next base: position 61,197 of record JADWOT020001847.1, on the reverse strand, counting down.
GTTGGAAGTATCCTGTATGTGGGCACCTCTTGAGAGTAGTAGGGCGGTGGTTTGTTGTTCAGGCACCGACGAATCTCTCGTTTTTATTTGGTATGACGTTTTATATTGTTGAGACGGAGGATTGGTAATTCAGTGGCCTTTTGCGATGGTGATGAGGTGCTGTCGGTACAGATTGTGAGGAGTTGGAAGTATCCTGTATGTGGGCACCTCTTGAGAGTAGTAGGGCGGTGGTTTGTTGTTATGGCACCGACGAATCTCTCGTTTTTATTTGGTATGACGTTTTATATTGTTGAGACGGAGGATTGGTAATTCAGTGGCCTTTTGCGATGGTGATGAGGTGCTGTCGGTACAGATTGTGAGGAGTTGGAAGTATCCTGTATGTGGGCACCTCTTGAGAGTAGTAGGGCGATGGTTTGTTGTACTGGCACCGACGAATCTCTCGTTTTTATTTGGTATGACGTTTTATATTGTTGAGACGGAGGATTGGTAATACAGTGGCCTTTTGCGATGGTGATGAGGTGCTGTCGGTACAGATTGTGAGGAGTTGGAAGTATCCTGTATGTGGGCACCTCTTGAGAGTAGTAGGGCGATGGTTTGTTGTTATGGCACCGACGAATCTCTCGTTTTTATTTGGTATGACGTTTTTTATTGTTGAGACGAAGGATTGGTAATGCAGTGGCCTTTTGCGATGGTGATGAGGTGCTGTCGGTACAGATTGTGAGGAGTTTTAAGTATCCTGTATGTGGGCACCTCTTGAGAGTAGTAAGGCCATGGTTTGTTGTACTGGCACCGACGAATCTCTCGTTTTTGTTTGGTATGACGTTTTATATTGTTGAGACGGAGGATCGGTAATGCAGTGGCCTTTTGCGATGGTGATGAGGTGCTGTCGGTACAGATTGTGAGGAGTTTGAAGTATTCTGTTTGCGGGCACCTCTTGAGAGTAGTAGGGCGGTAGTCTGTTGTACTGGCACCGACGAATTTCTCGTTTTTATTTGGTATGACGTTTTATATTGTTGAGACGGAGGATCGGCAATGCAGTGGCCTTTTGCGATGGTGATGAGGTGCTGTCGGTACAGATTGTGAGGAGTTGGAAGTATCCTCTATGTGGGCACCACTTGAGACTAGTAGGGTAATAGTCTGTTGTACTGGCACCGACGAATCTCCCCTTTATGTTTGGTATGACGTTTTATATGGTTGAGACGGAGGATTGGTAATGCAGTGGCCTTTTGCGATGGTGATGAGGTGCTGTCGGTACAGATTGTGAGGAGTTGGAAGTATCTTGTATGTGGGCACCTCTTGAGAGTAGTAGGGCGGTGGTTTGTTGTTCAGGCACCGACGAATCTCTCGTTTTTATTTGGTATGACGTTTTGTAGTGTTGAGACGAAGGATTGGTAATTCAGTGGCCTTTTGCGATGGTGATGAGTTGCTGTCGGTACAGATTGTGAGGAGTTGGAAGTATCCTGTATGTGGGCACCTCTTGAGAGTAGTAGGGCGGTGGTTTGTTGTTCAGGCATCGACGAATCTCTCGTTTTTATTTGGTATGACGTTTTATATTGTTGAGACGGAGGATTGGTAATTCAGTGGCCTTTTGCGATGGTGATGAGTTGCTGTCGGTACAGATTGTGAGGAGTTGGAAGTATCCTGTATGTGGGCACCTCTTGAGAGTAGTAGGGCGGTAGTCTGTTGTACTGGCACCGACGAATCTCTCGTTTTTATTTGGCATGACGTTTTTTATTGTTGAGACGAAGGATTGGTAATGCAGTGGTCTTTTGCGATGGTGATGAGGTGCTGTCGGTACAGATTGTGAGGAGTTGGAAGTATCCTGTATGTGGGCACCTCTTGAGAGTAGTAGGGCGATGGTTTGTTGTTATGGCACCGACGAATCTCTCGTTTTTATTTGGCATGACGTTTTTTATTGTTGAGACGAAGGATTGGTAATGCAGTGGTCTTTTGCGATGGTGATGAGGTGCTGTCGGTACAGATTGTGAGGAGTTGGAAGTATCCTGTATGTGGGCACCTCTTGAGACTAGTAGGGTGATAGTCTGTTGTACTGGCATGACGAATCTCCCCTTCATGTTTGGTATGACGTTTTATATGGTTGAGACGGAGGATTGGTAATACAGTGGCCTTTTGCGATGGTGATGAGGTGCTGTCGGTACAGATTGTGAGGAGTTGGAAGTATCCTGTATGTGGGCACCTCTTGAGAGTAGTAGGGCGATGCTTTGTTGTACTGGCACTGACGAATCTCTCGTTTTTATTTGGTATGACGTTTTTTATTTTTGAGACGAAGGATTGGTAATGCAGTGGCCTTTTGCGATGGTGATGAGGTGCTGTCGGTACATATTGTGAGGATTTGGAAGTATCCTGTATGTGGGCACCTCTTGAGACTAGTAGGGTGATAGTCTGTTGTACTGGCACCGACGAATCTCCCCTTCATGTTTGGTATGACGTTTTATATGGTTGAGACGGAGGATTGGTAATGCAGTGGCCTTTTGCGATGGTGATGAGGTGCTGTCGGTACAGATTGTGAGGAGTTGGAAGTATCCTGTATGTGGGCACCTCTTGAGAGTAGTAGGGCGGTGGTCTGTTGTACTGGCACCGACGAATCTCTCGTTTTTATTTGGTATGACGTTTTGTATTGTTGAGACGAAGGATTGGTAATGCAGTGGCCTTTTGCGATGGTGATGAGGTGCTGTCGGTACAGATTGTGAGGAGTTGGAAGTATCCTGTATGTGGGCACCTCTTGAGAGTAGTAAGGCCATGGTTTGTTGTACTGGCACCGACGGATCTCTCGTTTTTATTTGGTATGACGTTTTATATTGTTGAGACGGAGGATCGGTAATGCAGTGGCCTTTTGCGATGGTGATGAGGTGCTGTCGGTACAGATTGTGAGGAGTTGGAAGTATCCTGTATGTGGGCACCTCTTGAGGCTAGTAGGGTGATAGTCTGTTGTACTGGCACCGACGAATCTCTCGTTTTTTTTTGGTATGACGTTTTGTAGTGTTGAGACGAAGGATTGGTAATGCAGTGGCCTTTTGCGATGGTGATGAGGTGCTGTCGGTACAGATTGTGAGGAGTTGGAAGTATCCTGTATGTGGGCACCTCTTGAGACTAGTAGGGTGATAGTCTGTTGTACTGGCACCGACGAATCTCCCCTTTATATTTGGTATGACGTTTTATATGGTTGAGAAGGACGATTGGTAATGCAGTGGTCTTTTGCGATGGTGATGAGGTGCTGTCGGTACAGATTGTGAGGAGTTGGAAGTATCCTGTATGTGGGCACCTCTTGAGAGTAGTAGGGCGATGCTTTGTTGTACTGGCACCGACGAATCTCTCGTTTTTATTTGGTATGACGTTTTATATTGTTGAGACGGAGGATCGGTAATGCAGTGGCCTTTTGCGATGGTGATGAGGTGCTGTCGGTACAGATTGTGAGGAGTTGGAAGTATCCTGTATGTGGGCACCTCTTGAGACTAGTAGGGTGATAGTCTGTTGTACTGGCACCGACGAATCTCCCCTTCATGTTTGGTATGACGTTTTATATTGTTGAGACGGAGGATTGGTAATACAGTGGCCTTTTGCGATAGTGATGAGGTGCTGTCGGTACAGATTGTGAGGAGTTGGAAGTATCCTGTATGTGGGCACCTCTTGAGAGTAGTAGGGCGATGGTTTGTTGCTATGGCACCGACGAATCTCTCGTTTTTATTTGGTATGACGTTTTATATTGTTGAGACGGAGGATCGGTAATGCAGTGGCCTTTTGCGATGGTGATGAGGTGCTGTCGGTACAGATTGTGAGGAGTTGGAAGTATCTTGTATGTGGGCACCTCTTGAGAGTAGTAGGGCGGTGGTCTGTTGTACTGGCACCGACGAATCTCTCGTTTTTATTTGGTATGACGTTCTATATTGTTGAGACGGAGGATCGGTAATGCAGTGGCCTTTTGCGATGGTGATGAGGTGCTGTCGGTACAGATTGTGAGGAGTTGGAAGTATCCTGTATGTGGGCACCTCTTGAGAGTAGTAGGGCGATGGTTTGTTGCTATGGCACCGACGAATCTCTCGTTTTTATTTGGTATGACGTTTTATATTGTTGAGACGGAGGATTGGTAATGCAGTGGCCTTTTGCGATGGTGATGAGGTGCTGTCGGTACAGATTGTGAGGAGTTNTATCCTGTATGTTGGCACCTCTTGAGAGTAGTAGGGCGATGGTTTGTTGTACTGGCACCGACGAATCTCTCGTTTTTATTTGGTATGACGTTTTTTATTGTTGAGACGAAGGATTGGTAATGCAGTCGCCTTTTGCGATGGTGATGAGGTGCTGTCGGTACAGATTGTGAGGAGTTGGAAGTATCCTGTATGTGGGCATCTCTTGAGAGTAGTAGGGCGATGGTTTGTTGCTATGGCACCGACGAATCTCTCGTTTTTATTTGGTATGACGTTTTATATTGTTGAGACGGAGGATTGGTAATGCAGTGGCCTTTTGCGATGGTGATGAGGTGCTGTCGGTACAGATTGTGAGGAGTTGGAAGTATCCTGTATATGGGCACCTCTTGAGACTAGTAGGGTGATAGTCTGTTGTACTGGCACCGACGAATCTTTCCTTTATGTTTGGTATGACGTTTTATATGGTTGAGAAGGACGATTGGTAATGCAGTGGTCTTTTGCGATGGTGATGAGGTGCTGTCGGTACAGATTGTGAGGAGTTGGAAGTATCCTGTATGTGGGCACCTCTTGAGAGTAGTAAGGCCATAGTTTGTTGTACTGGCACCGACGAATCTCTCGTTTTTATTTGGTATGACGTTTTGTAGTGTTGAGACGAAGGATTGGTAATGCAGTGGCCTTTTGCGATGGTGATGAGGTGCTGTCGGTACAGATTGTGAGGAGTTGGAAGTATCCTGTATGTGGGCACCTCTTGAGAGTAGTAGGGCGATGGTTTGTTGTACTGGCACCGACGAATCTCTCGTTTTTATTTGGTATGACGTTTTTTATTGTTGAGACGAAGGATTGGTAATGCAGTCGCCTTTTGCGATGGTGATGAGGTGCTGTCGGTACATATTGTGAGGAGTTGGAAGTATCCTGTATGTGGGCACCTCTTGAGAGTAGTAGGGCGGTAGTCTGTTGTACTGGCACCGACGAATCTCTCGTTTTTATTTGGTATGACGTTTTATATTGTTGAGACGGAGGATCGGTAATGCAGTCGCCTTTTGCGATGGTGATGAGGTGCTGTCGGTGCAGATTGTGAGGAGTTGGAAGTATCCTGTATGTGGGCACCTCTTGAGAGTAGTGGGGCAGTAGTCTGTTGTCGCGGAACAGACGTATCTCTCGTTTTTATTTGGTATGACGTTTTATATTGTTGAGACGGGGGATTGGTAATGCAGTGGCCTTTTGCGATGGTGATGAGGTGCTGTCTGTGCGGATTGTGGGATTTGGAAGTATTTTTTATGCGGGCACCTTTTGAGAGTAGTAGGGTGCTTGAATGTCATCGCTCTAACGTATCGTCTCTTTTTTTTACAAATACTCTTATTTTGGTTTGCCTTTTTTTTCGGTTACACTTCTTTTGATACAGATATTGACCTATCGTTTGCTTCGCTGTATGAAAATTCTATTTTTGGACTCGGGGTTGGCTGCGTTTTCCTGTCTTTTGCTTGATTTTTGTTTTTATTCTGTCGAACTCTTGGGTCTGTTTGTGGCGTCCTGTGTACACTTTTTGTGTGGCCATCACTTGTTAACATCGCGACTGCAATGCGGCGTTGTTTTTAAATCCGTTTTGAATTTTTAATTTCGAATGCTCTGTCTGGATTTTCTTTTGACGAGCTCTCTACTCATATAGTGTTGAAACGGACACATTTTATAGCTGGGCCCTTCTTGGTAATCGAGCGGCACTTTGTGTTGTCGCGTCACCAACGTGGCTCTCTTTTTGAATCCTTTTTAGGTTTTTAACTTTGAAACGGAGAACTGCTTGGCCTGTTGCCTCCTGTCGTGCTCTTGGGAGTTCCCGTGTAAGTTGGTGACGGAATTGATGCAGTCTCTACCTGGGCAGCGCTTTTCAGTAGCGCGGTGGCATGGTCATCATGGCAGCCACGTGGCTCTCTTTTAATCCGTTTCAAGTTTTATTAGTAAAAAGGAGAAGTGGTGACTTAGTTGCCTCCTGTTTCTGCTGTACGAATTTGTCAAGGCATTCTCCAGGTGTTCGCGCCTTGGTGGTAGCGCTCTAGCCTACTTTTCCGCGTCTTCAACACTGCGCTTCTTTTCGATCGGTACGTAATGTAATCGTTATTGGTTTGAAATCGCCAATTCGGCGCTTCTTTGTTGCCTGTTCTTAAATACCATTTTTATAATGAGAACTCCTCCGTGTTTTTGTGTCTCTCATGGGCTTATCACGGTCTGATCGTTGAGTTGACCTTTATTCTGTGAGAGACCATCTAGGTGTGCTCGATGATTGTTGTGCCCCTTCAAATGCCACCGAGTTGCGCGATGGCCGTGTGTCGCTTTCCCACTTTGAAGAGTTGGTGCTACTGAGGGTTCTTGATTGGGAATCGCATAGCATTTGTTCACTCAGTCCGCCGCAAAATTCATAACTTGTGTACTGTGAAAAATCATCCTGTATGACGGACTTCTTTGCCGTCCGTCCGCACAGACAGCACGTGTTGAAGACGCGGACGATGTATCTTCTCAACCTTGTACGAATTCTTCTGCCAATTCCATGTGGTCCGTCCATTTCAATCTGAAATAAGTGAGGAAGTAGAGGAGCCACGGGAGGAAAAAGCGATTAGATGTAGTAAAGTGAGTTGGCGGGTGTGTGGGTGGGTGGGTGGGTGGGTGGACGATAAGGTGTTGGCGGAAAGTGGAGTTGAAATTGATAAGGCAACCAATTAGGCATGCAACGAGCAACGAAAGGACATCTTACTTCACCCAGGATAGAACTGTCGACCTGGTAGACTAGAATGACAAGTTAGAGGAGAGGATGAGGTGAATGTGTCTTCGCACTTCAATACACACAGTCAGGCACACACACGCAGACGTTCCTACCTGTTTTGGTGGGAGACCGATGGAGGCGACCTTCTAAAAGGCCGAAAACAAAGATAGGTAATGGCACACACACACACGCACACAAACTGGGGCAACCAGACAGACAGGCAGGCAGGCAGGCACAGATACATGGTGAAAAAGGAGCAGGTGGTCTGTCTGTCGGGGCAGGAAGCGCATATTCTTACCCGTTAATGTAGAGCGCCAGGTGGAGGAATCCTCTAAAGAGAGAAGGAAAAAATTGGGCAGTGAGATGATGAGGTGGGAGTTGGGCGAGTCTACAAATTACGAAGTGGGGAGTAGGGGCAACGCGCTCACCTTCGCTCTCGAGGGGGTAAGTGGAGGAGGAGTAGGAGTAGTAGACAGAATTGAGGCGAAGTGGTGTGGGGCAAACTATAACGACAGAAAGGAAGATAGGAATGGAGAATGAATGGCGATGCAGGCTAGGCTACGCTGAAATGAGATTTTGTTATGGGCAAAGCGTGACTGAGTTAGATGCAGAATAGTTCATGGTAGTCTGCTGTAGGTTGCGAATCTTGGCACTATTGAAACATGTCATAATGAAGAGTGAGACTAGTGGGGCGATGAAGGAGACTTACAAAGAGGGCGCTGGCAGACAATGAGGTGGGAGGAGGATGAGGCTGGGGCGAATTGGGGCTGGGTTTGAAGAAGGGGAAGGCGAGCGCAGCGTAAGGAAGACAGAGAAGCGACATTTTCTTGTGCCACTAAATTGGGAAAATAAAGACAAGTGAATGGAATGAGGGGAGTACCAACTCCTCTGTTCCGGTTGAATTGAATGCGTAGAGCACAAACAATGAGACATCATGCAAGGTGCAATACTTGGAAGCATATAGAACGTTGTAGTGGGAGACAGCGGAGGCACTCACCGAAGGCGCGTTGCAGTGGGGCATGGACAAGGGGACGTAGGGAAGAGAGCTGCGGTCCCTCCATTCCGAAGACGTCGCCAGGCCTACTTATAGTCTGAGTACCTTGATCTCTAGTGTCTGCGAGAAAGAAAGAGAAGACCTTAAGTTTCATGGTATGGAGTTGTGTCGGGTGGATTAGGTGGGTCAAAGTAGAGTGTTGGTGAGGTTGACTCCAACGGTAGCGCATAAGGCGCCTCTGAGGATGAGGTAGGCAAGATGGACGTGGTAGTCCTGTCCATGCTCTCCTTTCCTGCTTTATGCAAGCCTGTCATAATTCAGCGAAGGTGACTGGTCTGCTCAGTCGCGACCCAGTACAATCTAGTCAAGCCTGGTCCTGCATACCGTGCTACAGTGCTTCTACAGTGGAATGCACATACTGAGCAAGTTATTATTACTACCTCAACAGGTCTCTCGCTGATGCTACACATTAGGTGAATGTAAGGGCATGGAAGTGGCATGTAAAGTAAGCGCAGCACAGCAAGCGTGGTGCAGGGTATGAGTTGATTAGAGAAATCGGCGACTCGCCCCTAAAGATTACTATCACGTTAACGACGTTGCGTGTTTGACGCCTTTTTCTAGGCCTCTGCCTGGCAGAATTATTTCGTTGCATTGCTAAGCAACGCAAGTGTACGTCTGAAAGAGAAAAAGGGGTGATTGAGAGAGGGGCAGAGAGATGAGAAGCCGAGGGCATGAAATGGGACAGGGTGGGGAAGGATAAAAGGGGATTGAAAATGGCCACTGTAAGTTGACTATGCGCAGTGCTGTGGTGCAGTATTCTGCATTTCTCTCCCTCTTTCTCCTGTCTACTCCGAAACTGATTCACCTACCCACTCATCTAGCCATCTGAATGAGTTAAACTTGAAGAAATAGACCTATTGCTAGGAATTACGACTTTTCAGTAGCACACTCGAAGAGGCTAAAGATAGTTTTCCTATCCATGTGATTGACACTGGATATGAGATTTGATGAAAAGGAAATGACGCACGCAAATGAAATAATGAGGAGGGGGAGGAGGATGGAAAAAGTTGGCACGAGGAGAGGAGAGGAGGAGAAACTGGTGGCATAACTTACCCCTAATTTCTACTGTAGGTATCTGTTTCGGCCTTTTGAGTTTTTCGGAATGGCGGGCCGAGCGGTTGGAACTGATGCTGGGATGGCGAGGAAGGTGACAAACGTAAAAACATAACAGGAGAATGAATAGGAGGAAAAAACGAAGCGGAGGGGAGGCACTGACGACCAACTGAATTAACGGGACGAATCCACGAAGAAAGATGAGCAGCAGTAGACGAAACAACACGTTGACAACCATGTGCGCCGCTGTTGTGCGATGGACCATTTCGAATTCCACACGTGTGAATCGATTAGCGGCACGTGTTGTCGCGTGATGTCTCTCAGCCCCGTCTGATGTTGGACTTAGAGGAGGCACCCGTTTTGGATGGTTTTGTGGGAGCAGACATCACTTCCTTTCGTGTCTTTTTACCTTGGTCGATTTCTCTGCAACATGGCGCATGCAAAGGCGGTGGAGGAGGATGAGACGGACCACTAATACCAATGTGCTTTGAATGAAATGCGCTTTCTGTCAGCTTTATATCCCTGTTGTTTCCTTTTGGAAGGACGACTTTCGGGCAGTTTGGGTAATGCGAGGTATGAATCTAGTGAAGACAGTGACGACTAACTCCCATCGATTGACATAGAGCTCGTGAAGGTGTGCTTTTGCTGCTTCTTTTTAATCGCATACCTAGGTCAATTGCTGTGTTGCAGCAGGGAGGACAATGGCGGTGATTGCACCTCTCCAGTGGGGAGGAAGCAACATGATTGTTAAGCTGAAAGCCACGAAAGAAGAGTTGGATGAGAGGCGAAGATGAGACGTTCACAGAAGAGAGGAAGTAGAGGAGAGGATGGAGAAAGGCCATTGTTGGATGTTTCTGCGCAGAGAGAATGGGAGGGAGGCGGTGAAAAGCGTATGCGAGTGTGCGGTGGTTGGATGTATGATTAATCCCTTCTGACCGGATCAGTGACACGATTTGCGAGATGATTCTCTGAGAGGGCGCACACTTGCCTCGGTTCTTTGCTTCAACATGCTCATTCGCCTACGTAAAACACCTTTTTACCAGCTTCTCAGTCACTTTTCGCAGTGACATGCAAGCTTAGCCAAGTCTTTAGGGAAACGCTTGTAGCAATTTGTCAAGCTAGGTAAACTGCGGAGTTCTGTTTGGTTAGTTGGCGTTGGTCCAATTCTCACTTGTTTTGTGCCGTCTTAGAGGACTGCTATCTAATCTGGCACTTTGGAGTCATACTCAGCGACGAATATTCCTATTCTTTGTTTCTTAACCCCATGAAGAGGTTAGTGATTCCACGAAGTGGGAAGTTCTCCAAAGTGCTGTCTGCTGAGCGGTCCTTTGCATGCAACCACCAAAATAAGTCGCGGGGAATCTCAAGATACATTTGTAGTACTTTGTTTGTTGGAACTACCGGTTTCGGTCAAGGACACAGGAGTGGCTGTACTGCCCTAGCTACGTAGGCTGACCTCCGGGCCATGCCAGCAGCCTATTTCCCTCTGTCCGTTGAATACATATATATATATGTATATATATATATATATGCAGATTTACACTTGCTTGGGTGCTTCTCGAATTATATTGATTTTTGCAGATAGCTGAATTTACGTTACGTAGGCTGTTGAGTAGTGCGAATAATTGCCCACCTTTGTTTGAATACATTGCTAAATTGAGTGCTATCACGGCTCGGTGGACGAGTGTTGCGTAGTTAACCGATAGTATCGGCTGCGAATCAGCTTGCTTTTCATCCGACGGGTCGGATGGATAACCGACGTTGTTGTTCATGACCCTGCTCCTCACCTAGTTTTATTGTTTGTCGAGTAAATGGGTGTTAAGTTTGCAGGTACTTGGTTCTATTGTTAATGATTTTGGCTTAAGGAGAACATTGTGGGAGTGTATGATAGGTTTGCGAGCCTGGAGAGATTCACCATCGTTCTTTCTGATCCTGCTCATGACCTCGTTTTTTAAAGTAAATTGCTGGTCATTTTGAGCCACTGCATGTTCGATTAGGCTGGTTTTGGCTCATCAGCTGTGTTTCTTCCCAGCGTGCTTCTAGAAATTGACAAAGCATTGACGTACGGTCCTTGTTGTTTTGGGTGTTGGACTCCCCAAGGTATGCAATCACATTGACTTGAGTTCTGCCGATGTCAAGTGTCGCTCAATTTGTAAATGAGAACCGGAGGGGTTACTCTATGCAGAGCCGCTTCCACTTTACTTTGAGACCCTGACAAAAGGAATGCTGAGCTTCAGCGATTTGACAATCGCATATCGCGATGTCGGGCTCGCCTCGGTCTGGATTCAAGTGAGGTGGATTCTCGGTCGAGTATATTGAAGGACTCTGCTCTGGTCTGAGACTTGTCGTAGAGCGGAATCGCTTGACTGCCGAAAGACTGTCGGAATTGGGAGAATCGGGGAAGTTATCTTTTGGCGAGCAATCAAGGCACCGTAATATATGCTAATATTGACGGGTAGGTTTTGTCAGTGGGCGATATGAGATGGGTATCTGGCCTCCTTCCTAGTGCATTTAGGCGGTCACCTTTGTGGGTGAAAAAGCTTGGGAATCTTCAGCTGTAGAATGATCAGCTTCGCTGCCTATCCTGTGCTGTCTCCCAACTTCGAAAACTGGACACATTGAGTCTTTGTGCCAATCCCTGGATGGTGCTTTCCCTCGGATGGGGTACACTGGAGATCTCAAGTCTTTATCAGTTCGCGCCTGCATTGCTTGTGCAGAATTTCGGGCATTGTGAGTGATAGGCTATGGTGAATGTCTTTTATCTGAGTCGTGATGTTGACGCAGGGTAACTGAGCTATCCAGAGACTGACACGTGGGGTGTAGGATATGTGCACTTAAATGGTGTCAGAAACGTCTGGCTCGTTATTTGCAACAAGGCAGTTAAGTGCGATAGGGTGGATTGGGAGATGACACTGAAGCTGTTTTGATGTTGAAATTAAAGTGTTATTGAGCGTTTGCATTGGTGAGTCTGCACGTGAAATGATGGTTGGCGCAAGGACTTTCAGGTCGATTATTATTTTTAAAGTTGTATTTTAGGGGCTGCAGCAGTTGTGGTTTGTAGATGAATCGGTGGCCTTCAGATTACCAGCAGGTATTGCTAGATCATCAGTATTTTGCACTATGGCCTTCCTTCGGCCCGGCAGGAGAGTGCTTGTATTTCGCGGAGTCGATGGTTGAAGGAGATTACTTGAAGTTTATACCTTCCATAATTTGGCGCCAATCTGTGAGATCCATTGAGGTGGCGCTGGCTGCTTTAATGTTTGTCTGGGAGGAGAAATTTGTCGCCACTTCTACAGCCAAGATGATTAGTTGGTTACATGTTGGTGGGTTTGTGTCGTTAAGTGGCTAGGTGGGGGGGGGGGGGGGGGGGGTGGAATTATTGACGACCACCCCAAAGTTGTTTGAAAGTGAGCCAGTATGATTGTACTTGGCTGTCTGTGAGCCGGTGGTTGGGGTATTGTCACATAGACGCGATGTAGATAGTGGTGGGTGGTGCGTCAGCAGTTTTTGATAGCCATTTGGGAGATCGGTTGTTTAGTCAAGATTGTCCTCGTAAGATCTTTATCTGGCTGGATTTCGACTAATTCGTAGGCAGCCAGTGTTTGAGTCTCCGCTATCCCGAGGTGTGTGATCGCGGTCGCAGGTGCCGCGTGGTTACTTTAGACGTCATCGAGTTTGTGGCGTGGACGCAGATTTGTGTGTGAGGCACCGTTGAGGTGGTGCAAATCAAGTGCATCTATTCCTTCGCAGCTGCCATGAGGAACGAGATGAATCCTGTCTGCATTCACTACTGCTGCTCACCTTATTGCGGCATTCGTGTGTTGGTGTTCAAGCCCTTCAGCTAAATATTCTCTTTAAAGGAGTGGACGAGGTTCTGCTTGTCGAAACGTTGGTGCATTTTGATATTCCTCTTCTTGTGAATTGTTTCTCTTCCTTTCGTGTTCCGCAATAAATTCATTTCGATGAGCTGTTATTGGCATGCATGTTGTGTTCATTGTCTTTGGGTGTGTTGAACCATTCGGGAATAATGGTTTGGAGTGGAGTACCTGAAATGTGGCGGTGGAGGTGTAGTGAAGGGGTGGTAGTTTGAGTTTTTGTTGGTGAACGAGAGAAGACGGTGCTGCTGAGGTATGATATGGAGCGAGGCCCAATGCAAAGGGTACGACTACTAAAGGAAATCAAGGCCCGGATAGCACGAAGCAGACCCCTTTTTTGATGAGTGAGGGTCTTTGCGTCCCGTAACTGCAATCACTACTCGCCCTTCGTTTTCCCAACTCCCTTAATGCTGGTCTGTACTACCCAAATGTGCAAAGTAGCATGTTCCCCAACTCCACCATCACAATTGCTCCCCCACTCTTTCCTAGTAAATGGGGTAGACCATTTGTTAACCATTTCTAACTGTCTGTCATTTGGGAAGGTACGCTGATGAGAACTTGTTTCGGATGGCACGAATAAACTCCGACCTGAAGGCGTTTGTCAACGATCTAGCCAGCTGGCTAGAAAAGAGCTGCTTTCCACAACATCAAATCTTCAGTGTTCTTTTGCCTGGGGAGGTCGACAACGGGGAACTCAATGTCTGAGTGCAAAAGCAGCGTTATACTTGTCACCTCTGACCTCATACGCGCTATCCTCTCCACCTGTCGACAACTGTCCATCCGCGCGGCCGATCATCCACCCACCCACCCACCCACACAATCAATCATTCGTTCTCCTGCCCAATACTACTTCTCCCTACGACCGCTGTGAATGTTGGTATGCCAATCTGACGCACAAGGGCGATGACTTGAGCGCATCAAAGGTATTCACTGATGCGACTTGAAGAAAGAGGGAGAGAGGAGGCAGAAGGGGAGAATAATGGAACGCCGGAAGCAAGCTCACAGGTTCCCATTTCCATCTCAATTAATCGCACATCTACAGCACACACGGCCAAGCACTGGTTTGCCGATTGACCCAAAATCTCCCTCAACTACCCTACAGTGCCTCCCTACACCGCCTTGTTGCCCTCATCTGTGGGACGAGCAAAGATGAATGCAATGTACGATGTGGTATCGAAAGTGGCCGTTAACGCGTTTACGCATCCGCTACAATCTCTCTCTCTCTCTCTGCATCCGCCCTTCGGTTACAACGCCCCTTAGTGGGGGGTATGGTCCTCAAATTTAAGGCATAGACTATGCACATGCAGCGACGGTCTTGCGCTTCACGTGCTCAGTGTGCGTGTCAGGGCCGCGAATGATGGTCCCTGGCAAGACCTTGAGCACACTGCGCATCTCACTCCAAACGGGCTCGTCTGTTCCAACACCACTCGGCAACATGAAAAAAGGGTCGAAGTGCATTTGAAGGTTACTCTTGACAAAAAATAAAGCTGATAGATTACTCCTGTCAATGTTCACAACCACAACGCTCAGAACTTGAATGTTCTGAGCACACACCCAAAAAAGAAGTAAAAACAAGTTGGTTGCGCTACTATTGGCAGTCAACAATGTTGTTTTTATAGGGAACACAAGACACAAACCCCACAAAGGCGGCAACACTTAATCAACAAATTTAAAAAATGTAAATGAGGAAGGGGAACAGAATGAAAAGAAGTCCATAAACTTGCCTACTCTTTAACGCTTTAACTGCCATGATCTGTGCCGAGCACGGGCCAAGTATGAACACCTAATGTGCAGAGAACAGACGAAGATGGGGAGTTATGCTGAAGTCAAGGGAACAGAAAAAGAAAGATGAAGAAAGGGAGAGAGAGAGAGAGAGAGAGACTTGACCTGCTTCTCCGGGAAAGTGCAGTCTGTCTCAAGATCATTTCACTTTGACAAAATTTGACGCAGAGGGGGAGCAGAGGACCACCTTATCGGTCTCGAGCTTCGATTCGGTCACCTTGAGAAGAGTCGAGCACTTGAATCCCAAGAATTGACGCTTTCTTCAGCGCTGCGCAATCTTCACGGTGCGTGGATTTTTCGTCAGACGAGAGGGCTGTCCCTAAAGACTGTACAAAGCAAGTGAACACTTAATGAACGCCAACCAGCCAGACGGAGTTTCGCAGTTTCACTGGCTTGGCGAACTACTGCAGGCGCTTTGTTAATGGATAAGATCGCTAGCTCCTGCATAAAGCGATCAGAGAGCTGGCAAATAAGAAATTCAAGTGGGAGACCGAGCATCACAAAGCGTCAGAAGAACTGGAATAAAAACTGCTCCGCACCGACCCAAGCCTTACCAAAGTTGGAGGCCGGCGCACTACCCTTCGCACTGGACGCAGATGCTAGTGGTGTAGCCATAATCGATGCACTTTCCCAAGGGGACAAAAAACAAAGAGAACATGCCATCACCTACGCCAGTATCAGACTCGGCAAAAAATGAGACAGAAAAGTGCAAGGGACCGTGAACTGTTCGCCCCCCCCACAATGGTTAGACAATCCCAACACTACCAGACAGCGAGGCAGCTCGTAGTGAGGGCAGATTTTTGAGCGCTGACTGGCTTAGAAACAGTGAAGATGGAACTTTCGGTTGTACGATGGTACGAGGAACTGTAGCAATATATCTTTACAGTTCAGCACAGAATGATATCACTTCGTCAGTCTCCCTCAAGAGCTCCTCATACCAAACGCAGCAGGCGACTGTCACAGTAGTTCTCCTTCGCAACACTGAAAAACTTGAAAGGGATCTGAAAGGAGGAGAGACGCGTTGGTGCCGCGATAACTTGGGCAAACGCCCTACTACCAGGTGGTGCTTACATACAGAATGCTCCCATTTAGTCACAGTCTCTCTCGAGAGCTCCTCATAAAAAACACAGCACGCGACTCACAGCGGATCTCCGATTACCAATGCAAAATCGCAAAAGGCATTAAAAAGGAAGAGAGACGCCTTGGTACCGCGACAACACAGACAAACGCCCCACCACCAAGAGATGCTCACATACCGAATGCTTGCACTTTGTTACAATCTGACTCGAGATCTTCTCATTTAAACTACGGTTAGCCACAAGCTGAGGAGTTCTCATTCAAGTTTGATCTACCTATAAATGCATAAAAAGAAGTTCAACTTTAGTGGCAAGTTCTCACGGCCTTCTTTTCTTGTCATTCCTTTAGCGAATATCACTCGAAAGTTAGACGGAAACCTTAACTAGTCGAACCCGTCACACATTCGACAACGACGAAGCACATTTCGCGTAATATGCACAAACACCATTCGGTTTGTAGTCATCACACAGCGCAACACCACACCAAACGTCACTCAAAATGCTCACTCAAAAACTGGGAAGTACATGCAATTTGAATCACTTTATTGGGTGGTCTAAGCACAGGTTCGTCGCAGACTACAACCGGCCGTATTCAACCATCAGGCAGCAGTACTAGTATTTTAAAATCTTAGCAAATAAGGATAATCTTTGTAAAGGAGCATATAATGCAGGCGGTAGTCTTGCAAGCATTATAATGAAATCTGGCACACATAGCATTAGCAAAGAAGATTTGGAGTTTACAAATAAATGACAGTCGACTTATAAGAGTCTTCGTAATTTTTCGGCTAGTTTAAAGGATAGGAAAAAAGACAACTACCTAAGCTAAATTTCAGTGACTATTGATTAGCCAAATAAATGTTCAGTTTAATCCCGTCAGCGATTATGATAGGAAAGGGAAGAGAACTTGCAGTTCGAACAAAGTTGACGTCGCGAAATCCCCTCTCCATCTTTTTCGCAAGATAACAACGAGCAAATGAACCACTTGTGCTCCATATGCCGCCATCCCATGAGATCATTCGTCTCCACCATCTACTGTATCTGCACGCTCCATATCACACCGACAAACTGCCACGTCACCAAAATTCATAGCCTTAACGGAAGGCACAAAGGCAACAGCGATGGCACCACAACCATCAGCATTAGTGTCCTCGATTTCAGAACCGACAACAGCAATCTGCAAGTCGGTGGCACCATCTGCCTGCCACTCATCAACGCTGTCATGGATGTACGCTACCACCTAATACAAAAGGAGTACAAAGAAGTACAGTTGGCGGGCGAGGATTATCAGTGGAATGAGGAATTTGGCGAAAGTGACGTCACCTGCGCCAGCGCTAAGTGCAGCACTGCAGCAGCAGAAGGTGATTGGCATGTCGAGGAGACTGTTGACGGCTATTTCAAGTTGACGATCTTGGTGATGATATTGCAGCAGGAAGCTCAAAGTTGTTAAGACGTGTCGCTTCAATGGTCATGTGTCGGCCACCGCCTTTGTCGCGTCGCCCCCCTTGTCTGTTAGGAAAGTGGGGATAACGGTAAAAATCGATGTTACTGATTAACGAGGTATAAAGGCGGTTAGTGAAAATGACAGCGGGATAGATGAAAAAACTTACAATCAGGCACTGAAGGTTAACCGTTAACTCAAAAATGAATAATTATAATGTCAAAGCACTGTAATGAAATCGGTGTTGGCATTAAAGTCCATCACACAAACGCCTTGTTGAACTCATGACAAAGACTAGCCCAACATTTCTGCGTAACGCCCCCACTATATGCGAATCAGATGCAAGTTTTTTACTTCATTCCTTTGAGGCAGAGACTGTAAGAGAATTGACATCAGAAACGCGTTAGTGCATCCGCCACCAATTCGCCTCTGTGAATTTACAAGGACAAGTTCTACCTCCCCACTGAGGTACCACGATGACTAGGATGGATCTGGCCTACCATCACACACGAACGCAATGTTTTCTCACGTGTAGTTCATACGTCTTGCAGCCATCTTCGCTGCAGAGTACTAACTTGGGCCAAACCACACAGACAATCAGTTGTGCCAACTCAACCTAACAACTAAATTGTGATGGGCACTAGTGCCTTATTAATCATTAACAATTGGAAAACACTGAATGCCAATGACAACGCTACTAGAATCCAACGGAGATGCATGGAAGGAAATGAAAAAAAACAACAGAGACTACGGTGATGACACTCCACAGACCAGCAATAGACCACGAAGGTGTAAAAGGGACACCACGACCCTACGTGTTCATCGGCCAGCTCGTGTCCAATGCAAGCAACATCTAGCTAAAGAGGCCACCAAATGACCGATTCATAGAGTACGTCACAGAAAACAGATGAACTCTCAAAAAATGACTATACGAACCCTCTTTTCAACGGCTTCACGACAGCTTAGATGTTCCATTGTTTTCCACCAAAAACCTGTTTGCATAAAACAAATGCAATTAGCCACCAAGAACGCTCCTACGTGTTTCACTTCTCCAACCTCACCCAATATGCTTATGGCACTTCACTTCAGCCAATTATAACAAACAAATAAGGAAAACGCGTTAAACAGACGACGTTAGGCCACTCTGCATTAATCAGCGCATCAAATGCATGCAACGTTGGTAAGAAGATTGTGAACACTTACTGTACCTCCTACAAGGCAACAGAGTCACCAAGACCTCAGCTGCACTCACGGCCGAGAAAAGAGGCAAGGAAAGAATCCACCTCGTGACACCTGCAGTCCCACCAAGGACGCAACACCGCGAGCGTTCGCCTTCACTGCATTTCTCCGCCTCATCCAAGGAGTGCTAAATTAATCACACCTTATCAAATTGTGCAGCAAGCTTTATGATGAAAGAGTGCCAAGTCTTTTGGCGCACCAGCGACTGCACAGCGAAGAGGGGCATTGATCATATCCTTTACAACTGAAAAATGGCGTGTAGTAGTATTTCTTGGAAGCGAATAAATCAAATCCATATGCTGAAATCATTCCAGCTCACCACCCGCTGCTAAATACATGTAATTTACTTAGAAAGATATCAAATTCCTGCATAAAAAGGCCTAAATAATGTCACGAACTAGAAATAAACCATCGATTTATGATTCTAGCATTTTCGAGTCCAAGTTATTCCGCATCTCCTCTCACGTCTACGCTCAGGCGATTCCTAGTGTTATGCCATCTCTCAGTGGAACGATAGATGCGTTACACACAAACCGTCTTCCCACCTTCCCAACAATCATAGTTCTTTATCCATTCACCGAAGTCAACATGCAATTTTTCATTCGCACTTGTCGTTGCAGTCAGCAACTTCTTTATCGACTAGAGCAAAGGAAAGGAAGTCATGCAAACGCCACATGATAAGTGAACTCCCACAATGAACTACTAGAATGACTGCAGTCAACAGTTTCAGTTCAGCTATGTGCTAGAGACGAAAACCTGGGGTAGAGATTTGCACCACGCAATCGCTGCATTATCCGCTTGCAGTTTCCCCGATTCAATTTTGTTGTTTCTCCAACGAATGCCACATAACCAAGAAGGTTACCTCTGATTCGTCTCAATTCAGACTCCTCATCTTTCATCGTGACTTGCAAAAGACTTACAACAGCCAAAATCAGCAGACACCACCCTAATGTAAAGTGCGCTTAGGCATTTAATTACGCAAGTTAATAGAATCTGAGCATTTCATCACAAGCATCACACGAACCACGATTTCAGCAAGCCTCAAAGTTCGCTAGCCACACTTTCATGTCAATAATAAAGGGTTGCCTATGCATACGCATAAAATAAGTTAAAAGTTTCAAATATGAGTACTCACATACCTGGACTCGTTAGCGCGAACCACAAACCATGCCCGGCGACGAACACACTCAGGTCATCACTTCATACGTACCGCTAGATACATAAGAAGGATATTAGGTACGATGAAAGCAAATGGTTGTCGCAGGGATTCTAATCGACCTTAGGTATCACAGTGAAAACATAACTTCCCTTTTTTAACCAATAAGACTAAGCAAATGCAGTTTTGCAAGGCATTTGTAGGACACTCTAAACACAACGTTATAATTTTAATGATTTTCACGTCACAAACAAGGTGTCGGAGAGTCGTTCTTTAGGTTGTTCTTTAATAACTAGCGACTTTTGTGCCAAGTTTGATTCTTTTGGTTCTTCACAACCCACTTTTGTTGGTGATATAATAGTGTAATGCTTACTTTTCTTTAGACGTACATCGTAAGCGAGGGCAGGAACACAATTTGAATCTCTCGATTTCGACACAGGCGATTCTATAACATACTGGTAATACGCTATTGATTGACCGCTTCGTCTAGGACGATTAAGACGTCCCAGAGCAATGGACCTTCTCGTATTAGGCAGTAGTACTTTGTTTGTTTGTACTACCGGTTTTCGGTCAGGGTCATAGGGGTGGACATCTTGCCTGAGCTGCGTAGACTGGCTGCTGGGCCATGGCAGCGGCCTATTTCCCTCTGTCCGTTGAATGTATATATATTTCACCCTAGTATTCTGCCTTCTCTTGCCTTCGAGGGAGCCTCGGGACGCTACATTGGTGGCAGCGGAAAGCGAACCCAACTCCATAGGGTTTCTATCCCGATCCCTACCGCCGGCTGCACGTTGCAGCGGTGCGAAGGAAGTGCATGTGCTACGGATGGGCCACGAACGACGTCCGCCTCCGGCATCTACTCCATCCCCGTGTTCTACAAGAAAGGTATTAAAAACTGAAGCGACACTAGCCACGGACCACCTGGAAAGTTTCGTTACGAAGATTACCCTTAATATACTTGCTTAAGGAGACCGGTGTGCTAACACCCCCTCTATGGATATACTGATGTTCGGCAGAACCACTTATTCTGGATTTTGTTTCCGAACCAAACGAAACTCGAAGTCTAATGCACTTCCAAGAGGGGTCATTGACGTTGGTGTCAAGCCTCGCCTCAATCGCGTCAAATGTCTGCGGCTGGCATGGTTAGCTCGTTGGTGCTTCTTGCAGCACTGACTACGTTGTGACGGCTGACGCTGGAGGTGTATTAATGGGTGCGTCGGGGACGACACTCGAAGGAGAAGAGGGGCAATGTAGTACTTTGATTTTTTGTACTGGCGGTCTTCGGTCAGGGTCATAAGGGTGGCCATCTTGCCCTAGTTGCGTAGGCTGGCCGCTGGGCCATGGCAGCGGCCTATTTCCCTCTGTCCGTTGAATATATATATATTCCACTCTAGTATTCTGCCATCTCTTGACTTCGAGGGGACTTCGAAACGCTACAAGGCATAGGCAGAGGATCTGTGTAGGAGGTTCCCTCTCTTCCTCCTTTCCACCCTTACTATTAAACGGCTGAATACGCTTAAACTTTTCTAGTAAAAGCAAGAGAGTAGAAAAAGATACTGTAGAAGAGTTCAAGGGAGAGGGACCACGCTGCTTCGCGACCAGGTTCAAATTGTTCCTTTGCCTCTGGCCTACAAAGCACTTTTGGAGGAGATAAGCATTACATCTGTGCACTGTTAGCATGAATTACTGAGGTGTTGCTCCTGGAAAATGGAGGACTCGGCTAGTTGTCCATAGCTGGACCAAACGCTATGCTACTACTGATTAGCATGGTAATGGGAATATTCAGCGCAAAAATTTGCACTTTTGTTGGCTGCTCACCTCCCAGTCGCGTCTGCGGTCACTCGGACGACTATTGTAACTTCGTTGGGTGGCTTAACCTCTAGGCCACGCTACAAGCACAAATTATTTCTACGTGATGAATATGGTTGTTCTGCTTGTAGCTTCCCGAGGCTCCCTTAAGGCAAAAGAAGGCAGAATGCTGGGACAGAATATATACATTCACCAGACAGAGGGAAAAAAGCTGCTGGCATGGCCCGGAGGCCAGCCCATGCCGCCAGGGCGATACGGCCACCTCTGTGACCTTGACAGAACCCAGCAGTTCTAACAAACAAAGTTCTACACTGCTCAAGTGATATGCCTACTTTATCCTCGGATAAGTCGCAAAGTTCTACAGTTGCCTTTGTTGAATTCGTGCATTATGTGATTACGTATAAATTGTACACATCGACGCCTAGATAAAGTTGGGGGCACAACCACACGCATTTTTTGCCGCTAACGGTTGATGACATGGCTCATTAGACTCTTTCGTGAACTGGAAGTTGCACGAAACACGTGCTAGGGAATACAAAGTACATAAGTAACGGAAATGCATTTGTGCAGAATAATGGATGCACAAATTGTCTGCAGTTTGTTGATCCATCTGCAATTAGGGTCAGTTGTAGCACTGAGAAGGGCCACAAGGGCATAAAATAGGAAATTGTCAGTGGGAGGATGCTTTTCAGTCATCCAACAAAGGTGATGCGACCAAAGCTCTACTTACTCTCCTCAAGGTGGGTAGGCAATTCAACTAGGTGACTGGCATTGTCATGGGTTCGAGGAAGAGGACTCGTGAAATCGAAGTTTGCCATGGGTCCCTTGATCTTGTCAAGTGTCAGACTGGCTTCTGCTGGCTCATCTAAATTCAGGTGGCATTAAGTTTGCCAAGGGTGCAATGGGGACTGCGATGTACTAGCGACATCTCCCTGCCGTATGCAGTCTCGAGAAGCAAGGAATCACGTCGATCACTCAAGAAGTCAATTAAGGTGGCTTGAGATGTTACTAGGTTGAAGGAATAAGGATGCTCAGTGTACAAGATGCTACTTCGGCTTAATCAGCACTGCCTGAATAAAAAAGAATGGCGTATTAGTTTGTCCCTTTTCAGGTCGTTAACTACATGGACTTTGACGCCACACTTGCTTCTAAGGAGCAGGTGAGATATAGAGCGTGGTGATCGGGGGGACGACGAAGGCACAGATTTTATGCTGAATGCATACATTATCGGTGGTAGCTTATGTCGCTCCCTAGACATGTTGCAAATTATTTAGCTTTGACATTTTCATAGGTACTAAGCAGAGGCTAGCACATTTTTTAATACCGGTTTGTAGTTTTGTGATCATTGCTTTTTAAATTTTATAAAAAGCTTTCTGGTTGCTTTATTGTGGTTCACTATTTTGTACATGCGTATAAAAGCATGTGTGCAAGCCTGTTAGTGTTGCTGAGTTTTGGCAGTGCATTTGTTGTATTCAAAAGCCAGAGATGGAGCAGGTTAAATCCAGAGGCTAGTTTTGCTTTGTAATGACGAAACTTAATCGCATTTATTTGTTATGCCGAATCGCGATTGCGCGGTTGATTCCAATCATCATTTTCGTGTGAAGTGCTTAGTGCTTGCAAGTGTGCTTGAATTATAGCTAAGAGAGGCTTCATTTGTTTAGAAAGCGGAAACTTCAGCAATTATTGGGACTCACTCGGTATGCATGTTGATCTTCATGTTTTACTTGACAGGAATGTGTATCTCTGATGGAGCATTATCAGCTGGGCGTGGAAGTGTTACCTAGCAACACTGAGTGCGAATCTCGCCGTCGCTATTACTCATTGCATTTCTTAGGTAAGATTAGGTTGTAGTTCATTGGTCGCTACGCTTTGTGCAGTGATGAACCCGATGTGCGCTATTTTGTGCAACGTGTTCTTATCACCTCTTCGTAGATCCTTTCGTATTTATGTAGGTGCGTTATTTTTATACCTATATTGTCTGCTTTGGTGGGAAATGTATGGAGCGTGCGGGGCACTTCGTGATTCGGTCTTTTCTTGACTTCGAGACCACGGTCGTGTGTTGATAGTATCTTTGTGAAACTTGTTATGTGGGTTCAGCTCTGACATGAGTTAGTGTTTGAGGCTGATTGAGGAGCAGGAGGATGGTTGCTGGGAGACCTGTAACTCTTCGCTGGGCACTTTCGCATTGCTACACAGACGTTGCCTTGTAGCGGTCTTAAATGTTTGGTTTTTAAGATATTATATTTGCTTGTATGTGTTGATGTGGCGGGTCATCGGGTGTTTGTGTATCGGCTTTTCCACTTTTTCCTTCCGTACGTTTCGGATACTACGAATTTACAGTAGTGATGAAGCTACGTGTGATGGGCGTGTGGAATGATATGCAATGTGGGATTTTTAAGTCATTTGCGGGGGCATCTCCTTTGACCTGCGATGCGGATCTTGCCATGGATGACATTGTTGCGTTTGATGGCATAGCGATAGGTGTTAGCTCTTTTGGTTCAAGCATTGGATAATTGCATGGTCAGCAGGTAAACAGACGAGATGGATGTGAGGTTAGTGTTGAGTTGGTAGGCAGGCTTATTATCGCGTTGGGCGGGAGTGCTGCAGAGCTGTTTTGAAATCTACTCTGGAACCTTTTCTCGAACTCCGACATGTTTGCATTTTGAAGTGTATGCCTTTTATCTTTGTATTTGCTGACTTTTTCACTGTACGCGAATGTATTTTATGCTACTTCTCAGTTTATGCATTTGGAATGGATCAAGTTGACTTGTTTATAGTTGTGTGCATATATATGAACAAGTCGAAACGCATACAAATTTTGTTATTGAATGAACATGAGGAATTGAATTTGGACGAGATTTTGTTATCCAGCAACAGTACCTTTCATCGCTTGTTCGTTTCGCAGAATAATTTTGAAGGGGAGCAGTTGAAGCTGTCCTGGCGGTTGGTTGGATAGTGGATTATATCAACAATCACTTGGTTTTAGGCGGTGCTAGAGTCGTTGCGAGCTCAAAGTACGACAAGAGTGATTTTTTGCCATGGAGTATTTTGAGATAAGCAATGAACATTGCAAGGTGCTAATTTCGGGCGCAAAGCTTATTAGCGTAGTGTTTTTGATTTGACTAGTCAGCCTCTCAAAGGTGGTGGATGGCGATGAAGATGGGCAGCCCTATTGACCAGCAATCGTTCTGCAGCCGCCACCGCCCGCATAGTTGGTTATGGGTCGCTTTTCAACGTCATCACAGACTCATCCGGCTGCCAACAACATGCATCATTGCTGACGGTGGAATTGGAGAAGGCGAATGTGGCTATAGAAGTCAGCCCATGGGAGTCCACTGAGACGGCACTATTCGCCCTTGAACTCGTCGTCGTCGTCGTCGTTGACGGATGTGATGTTGCAGACACTCGACCAATCGATCCTGCTGAAGGTTTCTCTGCTCGTTGCTGAATATTCACTTGCGCAGGACATAAGTAGCGTAACTTTGTGCTTGGAGGAGTTATGAAAGACTGGATGCGGTGTTTTGGTGCTAAGGGGTAGTCTGGTGAGTACTTTCCTGTAAGACGATGTGTTGTATAAATTAAGTCTGATGTTATCATTGGTCTACAATTATTAGTTTTGCTTGTTTATTTTTTAAAATAAGATGTTCACGTTCTGTCGCTTTTGATAATACTATGGTGTGAGGTGAAGCCAATACGAGATAGTTGTGGAGTAATCGGAAGTGTGGTTAGTGTGAGCTGTATGTGCGTAAAAGTGGTTTGGTTAATGCTGAAGAAATTCGACGCAAGTTGTTGAGGAGCAACCGTGCATGCATAACCTACGCAAGGAGGCGTTTTCAATGACGGCTACAGGTGTGTGTTGCAGTGAGTGGGGTGACACATTGCCAAAGTACGATTAATTGGTAGGAGAAACGGTAAATGTCCATTGACTTGATGCCTTAATTGGTTATGTAGAATCTAACATATGCAGTTGATTCCCTTATCAAAATGTATGGGTGTGGGCGTGTGTGTTGCTTAACGACCATATCTGTCGGTTAATGGCACTGAGGAGTGTTGATGCTGCCTAATGCGATTGGTTAAGTTTGTCGACGTATGGCTGCCATGTGGCACTAGACTTGAGACTGATAGTCGCATCAAGTCTTAGTTGTTCTGTTAATGTCATGGGCTTGAGGTTGTATGGTTGACAGGATTTGGAATTTTGCTTGTAGGCATGGTGGTCGGTGGATCCGCATCATTCCCTACGTAATGCACTTGGGCCATGGGAGGTGAGGAGGAGACTGCAGATGCGGCACCATTACCAAGGAGGGCACGGAGGATGACGCTGGAGGCGGAGAGATGGACTGTGTGACGCTTCAGTGGTTTGTTAAATGACGGGTGTTGGTGATGGAGCCACATATTTCCCCCGATGTTGTACCTTCGCCGAGTGGGTCGTCGATATGCGGAATAGATGCGTATTCTGCTCAAACGTTGTGTCTTATTTGGTGTTCTTGGGGTGAGGGAAGGCTGAAGGCGCTGCAGTATGTATACAGTAGTGATGGAGATGTTTTGTTACGACTTAAAGCACTGTTGACCATAGCTCATTTGTGTGACTCTGTGACAGATGCAGAATATTTTGTTTTATTGAGCTTTCAAATATTCTTTGTTTTGTTGGGTTGCAGTTGATTGTTGGCACTGATGACAAGTGCATTTGTGACATGCTGCCTTGTAGCCTTGAGAATGGATTTCAAATGTGCGAAAGATGTGACAGCGTCATCTATTAAAACGTGTTGGTTATAAGAGAAAAACACTCACGAGTCAACCGTGCCAACTACTGACTTTCCATGCAAGTAAGGAAGGAGGGAGGGAGAGAGGGTGGGAGGAAGGGAGGGGTACCAAAGTCATGGCTCCGATATTGTGCTGCCACGTTCATTGACGAGTGGGCTGAAGAAGAGCATTAGGCAATCAGCCGAGCAGCAAAACAGCTTAAAAGAAAGTAAAGGAGCAAGGGGATGAAGATATCAATGAATTAATCAGTAACTCAGTCAGCCAGTCAATCAATCAATCACACACGGTAGGCGATGCAGTCGAAACATAAGTGGATGGGTCAATTAGAGAATTAAGAGAATTGGGCAATTTATGAGGTTCCTATATTAATTCACCTGCAAAATTTGCAGAGGCGTTCGAAGCTCATTATGGAAGAGTTCATACCTATCGCCATAACGGATGTCATCTTAAAAAGTCACTCAAGGGCTCTTTATCAAATTGAGGCTCCTGCAAGCAGCGGCGTGGCACCCACATTCACAATTCCATCTCCTGCGGCGAATTCGACTCCAATGCTGACCATCCTTGAAAGAATCAAGCTCCTGTCAAGTAACACTTTGGAGTGCACGCTTTAGGCCAGACCAGCATCCCCTGAAATAGCTAGTGGTCAGAGACCCACTGCCAACTGCTTCGCATGAGTGTGATGGCCTTAACTCCTTGCGCCGCTGTCCTTTCTAAACACGAAACCCCACTCGCCCTAATTAAGGTTGTTATAGCAGTGTTTTTAATAGATTGTCACTTTATCAACGACGAGTTTTGTAAAATGAGGCCGCATTTGTTAAATACTGTTGAAAATGTTTCTAGCGTCTAACTTTCCCTCTTGTTTAAGTAGCTACAGATCCTGAATTCAAAAAAGGTTTGTTTTCTATCATGGAACTATTTTTTATAAGCATGGAGGCATCACCGAACAGCATTAAAGGTGAATCTCGCCTTTGCCATTGCTTTGAATTTTTAAATAGCTGGTTTATAGCCACCCACTTCTAGACTGGACTTGACGTGCGCGGATTCGAGTGCGATTCGAGTAAACACCCGTTACGACATTTCTGACTAGAAATGAATAGCCTGGTGCCTCAGCCGATCCGTCTGCGAAATTTTGATGGACTTAATGCAATTCGCGTGACCTTCTGCACAATCACTTTCGCACACGATCAAGCGGTTTTAGTGCCTATTTCAAGGAGGGGTGAAATTCATTGGCGTCACTGCGAGAACTCTGCTGAGACATCCAGAGTTGTTTGATGAGGGTGAAGATGATGGCGTGAGGTTCATTTTACACCCGCATAATACTAACTTGTCCATAACTCCGTTGAGCCGGTTTGTAGGCTCTTGCATCTAGATGGAATATCCTTACACTAGTGCAACGAGGCTTTTCATTTGGTTGTGAAGGCTGGCACCAAACATGAATGTTAATTCGCATACGATGTGCACGTTATTGTCCATGAGACACATTAGGATTGGAATTTCATCCAGTAGAAATGCTACACTGTGTCTAGAGCATTGTTGAGCACAAAGCTGACTTAATGGAATGGATGTGGGTGCGTTTGGGGCATTTTCATTTCTTTGCTGTTGGGTTGTTAAGGAAGATATGTGTAGGAGGAGGGTGGACATTGAGAGGCGTACAGATGGAATGTGCAACGCGAGGGAGACAGAAGAATGAACTAGTAAGTTTGCTTGCAATCTGACACAAATATGAACAAATTGAACCATGGGTGCGATGCATTTGATGGTGGCGATGGTTGAGTGTGGAAGCAGACTTCTGACCAGTAGCCATTTTAAGGGCTAAGTGTGTGGTCAAGAGTGTGCGCTCGGAGCTATCATCCAACAAAAGTGTAATATTTTGCATACTATTAGCACTGGATCCGAAGTCGCCGCAGGACGTGGAGTTGCTTCCTAGCGTGCCATCGCGTTAGTGATATGATGGGCATTGTTGCATAAGGCGTAGCAGATTTGCATTGAAGTACACTGCGGGCGCATCTTTTCCCGTGTACTAGTAATCAGGAGCGAGGTTAGTTCTGTCTGCTGCGCAACCTTCTGTGGTACTCAAATGAGGATGTTGTTCAAAAATAGGTTGTTGCTTTCTTTCTGTGGGAGACGTGGCGAGACGTCGTTTGTTGGAACATTTGTCCATTTCCAAATTGCTTAGTTCTTGATGCATTTGCTCGCCTTTCATATGCTTCAATAGCCTCATTTCAATTAGCGGTGGTTGACTTTAGCGATGTGCTCATTTACTTTAGCGAGAGTGTAGGGTGCCAATCGTTGACACGGCTTCTTAGTCGACTGGACGACATTCGGTGGTGGTGAAAGTTGGCTTAGCAATAGAGTGTAGGATTGTTACATCAATATCTGAATGTAAAATAGCGCAGTGTAGTATATTATATTATAGCTCAGCTCATGGTAACTTAGAGTAGTATGGAACGGTGAAGACAGAAAGGAAGAATCCGTCCTCACCACCTAGCAAGGACGCCATTGACATAAGCCATAGGCCATTTTCCTTAGTAAACAAACAGCAGGCCGATTGCTGCTGCTTTACTGCATATACGTCTTACTGCCTAATAAGGTCAAAGAAGGAATGAGCCTAGTGAATGCGCTGTCATGCTTTTATGTCCCCCATCCATCTATCAGCACTTTACTAGCACCCACTACCACCATTGATAAAACAACAGCAAAAGCAACGTTGTACTTGTCACCTCTGACCTCATGCGCTCTATCCTCTCCACCTGTCAACAACTGTCCATCTACACGGTCGATTACCCACCCACCCACTCATGCAATCAATTGTCTGTTCTCCTGCTCAATACTACTTCACCCTACGACCGCTGTAAATGTCGGTACGCCGATCTGATGCACAAGGGCGATGACTTGAGCGCATTAAAGGTATTCACTGATGTGACTTGGAGAAAGGGGCTCATCAATTGTAAACACTTATCGCAGACTTATAAGAGGTTGGAATACGCTTGAAGTTTAAGCGAGATGAAAAGTAATCTGGCGGATCAGTTTCGTCAATGTTCGTAATCAAAATACGCGAAGCCTGAATAATCCGAGCGCACATCCAAACGTGGAGTAGGATTACGTTATCATTGGCAGTCACTAATGTGGTTTTTTATAGAAAACACAAGACACAAACCTTGCAAAGTCAACAACACCTGGTCGATAGAAATAGGTCCAAAAACCTGCCCTTACTACCAATTATCAGAGAACAGAGAAAAAAGGGAATGGGAATTTAACCGCTTCTCTGATAATGCGCAGTCTCTCCCAATATCCTCACTCCTTGACAAAATTTAACTTAGAGAGTAGAAACAGAGAACCACTCCATCGGTCTCGAGCTTTGATTCAGCTTCTTCGAAGAGAGTCAAGATGATCTAAAGAATTGTCCCTTTCTCCAAAGCCTCGCTAACTTCAAGAGACATAGAGTTTGGTCGAATGAGGTATCAGTCGCTCAAGACCACACAAAGCAGGCTAGAAATGGGCCAACAATAACCAACCAGACAGAGCTTGACAGGTTCCTTAGCTTGGCAAATCACTACAGACGTTTTGTTAAAGGCTTTACTAACATCACTAGCCCTGCATTAATTTAACCAAAAAGCTGGCAAACAAGTGGGAGGACGAGCATATCGAAGTGAAGCACAGAGGCCAGTGATGCCTGCCCCCCATGAAGCCATCCCGCAACGCACAGCACCGATCCAATCAGAAGAGGCTAATCACACATACTCGCATACGCGTTCCACCGCCTTCTAACATCCATCTTACTTCCCACGTTATCGTCGTTTCCACCATTCAGTTCTTCCTCACTGCCTCAGTCTCGCTTCGATATCTACTCACCCTTGTTCCACTTCTCATCACTCACCTCTACCGCCTCCGTTCCAATCTGTCTGTAACACTCCGACTCACCCCTCTGTCGTTTGACTCCAAAGTGTCAACGCAGATAGAACTCGTAGAAATTAGGGGTAAGCTGTGCTAGAAACCTGCTTCATCATAGCCTCCTCCTCACTAACCTCATTCACGTGCGTCATCGTTCCAGTATTGTCGCAACTAGTGCATTTCACTTATCAAAGTAAATCATAAAGAACGTCTTCGAGCTTGTCGATTGATAGGAACTTATATTCCTTCCACAAAGTCCATTCCTACATACCTCACTCGAGTACATGGTTGGGGAAATTGGCAAACGAAGGCATCTAGGAGAATGTGGAAGAAAGAGAACTGGTAATAAGGAACGCAATGCAACAGCATTGCGCAGAAATATCCAACTATGGCCCTTCTCTATCCTCTCCTCTACTTCCTCTCTTCTGTGAATGTCTCATCTTCGCCTCTCATCCAACTCTTCTTTCGTGGCTTTCAGCTTAACAATCATGTTGCTTCCTCCCCACTGGAGAGGTGCAATCACCGCCATTGTCCTCCCTGCTGCAACACAGCAATTGACCTAGGTATGCGATTAAAAAGAAGCAGCAAAAGCACACCTTCACGAGCTCTATGTCAATCGATGGGAGTTAGTCGTCACTGTCTTCACTAGATTCATACCTCGCATTACCCAAACTGCCCGAAAGTCGTCCTTCCAAAAGGAAACAACAGGGATATAAAGCTGACAGAAAGCGCATTTCATTCAAAGCACATTGGTATTAGTGGTCCGTCTCATCCTCCTCCACCGCCTTTGCATGCGCCATGTTGCAGAAAAATCGACCAAGGTAAAAAGACACGAAAGGAAGTGATGTCTGCTCCCACAAAACCATCCAAAACGGGTGCCTCCTCTAAGTCCAACATCAGACGGCGCTGAGAGACACCACGCGACAACACGTGCCGCTAATCGATTCACACGCGTGGAATTCGAAATGGTCCATCGCACAACAGCGGCGCACATGGTTGTCAACGTGTTGTTTCGTCTACTGCTGCTCATCTTTCTTCGTGGATTCGTCCCGTTAATTCAGTTGGTCGTCAGTGCCTCCCCTCCGCTTCGTTTTTTCCTCCTATTCATTCTCCTGTTATGTTTTTACGTTTGTCACCTTCCTCGCCATCCCAGCATCAGTTCCAACTGCCCGGCCCACTATTCCGGAGAAGTCCAAAGGCCGAAACAGATACCTGCAGTAGCAAATAGTGGTAAGTTATACTACCCTTCCCTCTGCTCATCCTGTGCTATCTTCTTCTTACCTCGCTTGCACACATCACTTTAATATTATTAAATATGCTAGTTCCAGGTACGAAGTTCTCTTCAATCTGAAATAAGAGAGGAAGTAGAGGAGTCACAAGAAGGAAAATGCGATTAAATACTAGTGAAGTAAGTTGGTGGGTGGGTGATGGAGTGTTGGCGGAAGGTGGAGTATTAATTAATATTGCAACCAAATTGCCATAAAATGAGTAACTAAAGGAGATCTTCATCCAGGATAGAAATGTCGACATGGTCTGCTAGAAGGGCGATTGAGGAGGAGAGGATGAGATGAATATGGTTCTACACTACATACGCGCAGGCACACACACATAGACGTTCTTACCTGTTTTTTTTGGGGCAATGATTGGGGCGACTCTCTAAAGGGCAGGGAGCGCACGTTCTTATACATTAATGTAGAGCGCCAGGCAGAGGAATTCTCTGCAGAGAAAAGAAAAGAGTTGGACAGTGCGATGGTGAGGTGAGGGTTGGACGAGTCTATGAGTCACAAAGTGGGAGGTAGGAGCAACGCGCTCATCTTTGCTCTCGAGGGAGTAGGTGGAGGAGGAGTAAGAAGTGGAATTGAGGCGAAGTGGTGCAGGACAAACTAGAGAGATGGGAAGAAAGATAGAAGTAGAGAATGATTTGTGATTCAGGCTAGGTTATGCTAGAACAAGATTTGGTTATAAGTAAAGCGTGTTGAGTCGGAGCTGATCTAGCCTGTGCTAGTTTGACTCTAGTTATGAATCTTGGCATTATTTAATGTTACTATGAAGGGGGAGACTGGTAGAGAAATGAGGAAAACTTACGAAGCAGGTGCCTGCATATGATGGGATAGGAAGAGGAGATAGGGGAGGAGGTTAGGGCGAAATGAGTTTGGTTTTGAAGGAGGGAAAGGCGAGCAGAGTAAGGAGGCAAGGAGCGAGATTTTATTGTGTCAGTAAATTGGGAAATAAAGGCAAGGAAATGAAATACAGGAAGTACCCATTACTCTGTTTTGTTTGTGCTGAATGCATTAAGCACAAACAGTGGAGCATAATGCGAGGCGCAACACTCGGGAGGCAAAAGATGCTCTCACCGAAAGGCGCGTTGCAGTAAGACGTGGAAAAGGGGAAGTAGAGAAGAAGGCCCCTACTTCTCCATTCTGAAGACATCTTTAGGCCCACTTATAGTCAGCGTGCCCTGACTTCTGGTGTCTGCAAAAACGAATGGAAGAAAAGACAGCATTTTACATGGCATAGATTTGTGTTAATTCGATTAGGAGGGTCAAATTAGAGTGCTATTTAGGTTGCATCAATGGTAACGCATAAAGCAGCTCTGAGGGTGAGGTATGCATGTTGATGTGGCAGCCCTGTCCATCCTCTCCTTCCGTATTTTATGCAGGCCTGTCATAACTCAGTCGACGTGACCAGTCTAGTCCGTCCCGATCCAGTGCAATCTAGCGAGATCTAGTCAAGCTGTGTTACAGTGTTTCCGCATGTAAGAGACATGAAAATTAAACGCGGCACAGCAAGCGTAGTGCAGAGTAGGAAATTTAAAAACATCAGCGACTCACTCCTGGAGATGACTGAGATAACGGCAATGCGTTTGTTTTTTGTGCACCTGGGCCTATGTTTGGTAGAATTAGCGCGTTGCACTGCAAAGCAACGTGATTACACATCTGAAAAAGGCAAGGAAATGATTAAGATAGAGGCAAAGATTTGAGAATAAGAGAGCATAGAACAAGAGAGAGTGGAAAAAATGGAAAAGAACATTGGAAATGAACATCATACGATAACTCTGCAAAGTACTGCAGTGCAGCAGTCTCCATTTCTTTCTTTCTCCCATCTATTCCTAACCTTAGTCCCCTTATTTGCTGATCTAGTCATCTGACTGCGTAAAACATAAAGTGATTGACTCCATAGAAGGAACTCAATCTTTTTTAAACTACACACTAGAAGCGATTAGTCATAGCTTTACTTTTTCTTTTGACATACCCCGAGTACCAGATTTGATATTATTGAAGTTACGCACGCAAATGAAGAAGGAGGAGAAGATAGGACAGGAATACAAGAGGAAAGGTGGAGGGGTTGGTTGCATAACATACCCCTAATTTCTACGGTATCCCTCCGTTTCCGCCTTCTGACTTCTCTGAAATGGCAAGTCGGAATGTTGGGAGTGATGAGGAGGTGGCGAGAGAGCCGACAGAAGTGAAGAATGAACAGATGACCGAATGCAAGGAGAAATCGAAGCGGGAGGGAGGCACAGACGAATAACCAAATTCTAGAGACGAAAGCTGGGAGCAAGATGGAAAGTAGTAGACGATACAGCACGTAAGGCAGCTTATCACGATTCTGTGCTAACCTTGATGCTTTCATTATTGGCCAAACCCTAATTCTTATAATTAGATAGGAAAACGACTGCGAGCAATCACTGAATGGAATAAGCTGCTGTGTTTTAATTCTGACTAATCCTGGACTTGAACGGACAAATGCATCGCAGCTCTGTATGCTTATGTTATTTGAGCTTTCTTTGCCGAAACAGGTTTCTCAAATATAGGTTAGCCCTAAGCACAAATCTAAATCATTGTAGATGAAAGCTTGAAAAGCGAATACAGCTTTGTGCTGGTGCTACCTCACTTTTCGTAATGAAATCATTCTTATTGCATTGCAGCCATTCCTATCTATCAAACGCTTTGCTCTGGAACTGCAATTCACAGGCATGGAAGCGAAATGACGCTTGATACCTAGTTTTACCGAACTCTAGATATAATGAAAGAAAATACGGCGTGGTCATAACACACTCTTCGTTTAGCTGCATAACCAAATCGCTATTGCTTTATAGGAGGTAAACATAGAGTGCACCACACTGTGGCTAATTTGCTATTGTTTTACGAGTATACCGTCTTATGCATGAATTGATCTTAACCACCAGCTAAAAGTTAGTACCAATTAGATATTTTCTATGCAGATGTGATAAGGCAAGCAGCTTTTTTATGGATAAGTCCTTTTCTCTACTTGTCTGAAAAGTTCCTAACAGCAACCCTGTAACTGCTAAATAACCTAAATTATTATTCTAAGCGTAGTCTATAGACATTATCATTGTAATAACTAGTGAAAAGTGATTATTACTGTGCACTCCTGATTAAGCTCTTGGGAATAAGTGGTGAAGCCAAATAATCTAGCGAATTCATTCTGACCTGAGTTGTATCAAAGCGAGGACAAAGACGGGATTCTGGCACCGAGACTTTCGTTGAATAGCCATGCTCAGCAAATTATGCTCAAATCAAACGAAACACATTTTTGTGGAGTTCAAGGCCCGTACTGCCATTTTCACTAAGTGATCTTGGGTGACTCGGAAAAGTTCATGCTATTCTATGGAACGAGTTCCACTTTTGCCAAAATCAGGGCGTCTTAACGTGGGGAAGGCTGAAATATATTACCAAGGAGAAAAGTGGTTACCGCCAATGACCTTCAAATGATGAGGGAATTACTTGACTCAAATGCCTCTTCACTTCACAAAAAAATACAAAATGCAGTTGATTATGTCTTAAGAATTGCACGAGTCATTTGCATTTATTGTGTTAAAAATGATTCGTGATGCATTTTATTTAACAAACGGAATCAAATGATTATGATTCATGAGCACATTTTAAATAAGAACCTATTACTAGTATGGGTAAGGGGAAAATAAAGTTGGATGAGCTAGATTTTTTAAAGCAGCCTCATGAAACCTGCCCGCAGCATTTTATGTCTAAATAGGCAAACTGGATTGCGATCGGACATTAGTCTAGGAACTGCAACGAATGTGCTGAGCCATTCCTTTTAACGCGTTTTTATCATCGGCGAATGATTAGACTACTCGCCTCATTAACTACACTAAGTTTAGTAAAACTGGTCCAATATTCTGGAGGGGCATAAGTGCAAACATTGAGGAGGTAATACTGAGGTAATAGGCATAATTCCTCTTTTAATAAGAAGCCGTCTTCTTGCATATGCGAAATGTAAAATTAGACTTGGCTGCTGTGCTGGAGTACCTGGCTGTCGGGGTGGTAGAGCTGGCAGGTAATGCGGCGTGCAGCAACACGAAGACGTACGTCATACCTCGTCACATGCAGTTGGCCGTTCGCAACGGCGAGTTGTTGAACAAGTTGTTAGGTGATGTGACAACCGTGCAGGATGATGTGCTGCCCAAAATTTAGGCAGTACTTCTGCCGAAGAAGACAAGGAACCTGGTAGGCAGTGAGGAGTAGGCCTTCCAATTGCCTCCCCACATGCGGACTGACTGGCTAAGTTTGCGACTATGAACGCAGTAACGACCATATTGAGCGCCACCACAAGTTGGATAGTTGACTACTGGATGTGTGGGTCGACTGGCTGACACTTAGGTGTTGGTCTGCCTTACTGTCTTAGGTGCAGAAACTGCAGAGATGAGCGGTGGTGCTACAACACGCAGAATTACCATGGGAATTTGGATGGAGTGCGGCGCATTTCCTTTTTTCTCTTACACGCTCTTGTACGTCACATTAGTGGACTGGTGATGGGATGGATTGTTATGGCGCGACAAGTTGGACAAATTTGAGCACAACCGATAGCCATGTCAGTGGCGGTAGTTGTCGATGATGGTGTGCGTGTAAGCAAGAGATGTGTAGATGTGTGCACAAGAGTGGGTAAGAGGTGTTGGTATGTGAATGAGACGGCTGGAAGGGAAGGGTTTGAGTGGGTGAAGGAGCGGTATGAATGAATGAATGAATAAATAAAGGAAGCGTTTTACTAACTGGTATCCTGAACTGGGCTGCTCATATTCTTTACTCGGTTAATGCCCGCACTCATCGACCGCTTGCATTCAGCAAACCATGCATTAGACGCCAATTACGAGGCATTCACATCGATGCACCTCTCTCCTTGACGCTCTTTTGTGAGAGAACTGAGAATTGCTCAATCCAGTATAATGCCTACCCTTCTCCCTTTTTTCCTTTTCACTGTCGACCCATCCATTAAAATCATCCTCACACTCCCCACTACTACATCAATTTCCTGTCCTTGCTCTGCCCTGTTCTCACCTACACCTAGATATAGGCACTGCCAGCGCCAACAGTAGCAACCTGAGAGCATAGCAATAATGGATACGAGCCATATGTGATGGTAGGAATGTATATTTCTGCCACACAACCAAGAATGCAGGTGGGGATTGTAGTGACCCTCAGTAGGGCCGTAGGATGTAATCACTCGCTCACTCTGCACTCCACACTCATTCCATTTACTTGGAGCTGGTGCACTTGCATCAGACACACAGCAATCTGAACCTCTCTGCTCGTGAGTATTGACTTCTTCTTGCAATGTGCTAACCGACTCGACTCGGCAGGAATAACTTCGAAGATGTCGTTTACGAAAGATCTGATGGCCTACAACACCTTCGACGAGATGCTCGTGTCCGGATGCACCTGGTGCAACACTTTGTAGATGTGGATGCTGTAGGTCTCCTTCCGCCTCTCCTTCGCCTTGTCCACTTCAGCAACTTAGATGCCTCATTTTGGCTTTGCCTGACTACTTTGGAGCCAGATATTGATTGCTATGCTCCTTACAAATGGGCTACAAAAACCGCGTCGCCATCGACATGGTCTTTATCTCATCCAAACAAATAAGTCATTAATGTGAAAAGCTTTCATGCTTTAGCCTTTTAGTGAGCCCACCAACTACACTGCAAATCAGGCACGTCTGGATGGCCACCAAGGCATGCGCGTGGACATGCGACCGGAACTCGCACCGAAACAGTTCAGTGTGGATGATTGTGTCAAGGTAATTGTGGCTCCACTATTGGCAGGATTGAATAGCAGAAGAAAAAGAAGCAGCATTCACTTGCTGTGATGATGCAGTGGATAGGTGTTTTGGCTAGTAAATGTGAAGAACGAAATCTTGACCTTGGCTTACTCTCCATAATCATTGTAATCTTTGGATAAGTTCTTGCAGCTCTGTTCTAGGCTAGTGTCTAGCCTGTGCTAAATTTTTTTTGGAAAACTCCTGATAGATGATGCATAGTAATGTGCATTTTTTGGCATTGTGGATAGTGGTGGTGATTGATCTTCGTGGCTATGAATTAATCTTTAAAATTTGGGTGACCATGCTGCAAAGGCAGGACTCCTAGTGTCTTTAATAATAAAAGAGTTTTCTTGTTTACTGTTACCTCTCTACTGTTTGAATTCTTCGAAATAGTGATTGCTTTGCTAATTACGTGCCTATTCATGTAACTTTGCCGTGTTGATAAAGATCTTTAAAAAAATGTGTTTCGAACTCCTCACTGAATTGCTAAATCTGACAACCGCTCTGTGATGGGATATCATTTAATTACCTAAGTAGCTTTGATGAGCAGATTTGTGCTTTCTTACTTAATCTGATAATTTTACACTACTCGATTCTAATAGTGCTATCCATGGCTAGGAATATAAAACCGGAGGCAAGGTGAATTTTTCAGGTTTCCGATAAGGGTATACTATGCGAACACCTCGACTCTGCTGACTTAACACTTATTTGCATGGCAGTTTTAAAGTAGGAATCGGTCCCCTTTTCAAAAATGCATTCTACACATGAACAAATAAAAATGAACTAATATATATACATATCAGCACAACTTTGCTGCTACACTCACAGTCGCTTAACCCTTTAAGGACTAACGAAAGCATCGAACAACATTTTTAAGCGATGGAATTTGACCTTCGATGTTCATCGATTCCATTCTCGTAAGTGCCTTCAAAAGAGTAAGCTGTTTTAATAAAGTTCAAAGTGAGTGAAAAATCGCTGGCTTTTTGTAATTTGCTGCTTATGGGGTTACGCATGAAATCAGTAATTTCCACCCTCACCACTGCGGTAGCTGTTAGTAGATGGCGTCCCACATTGCCTGATTTTATGTCACAAGGAAGCAACGAAGTACTTTGTGCTTATTTTACAGCAGCATATATAGAAGGCTCCTGAGAAAAGAAAAAAGGTAACCTAGCTGATCATGGCTGCATCCTCTATATCATTGAGCTTTCATTGCTCCTGCGGCAGCTTCTGAT
Source organism: Taenia hydatigena (assembly GCA_036345935.2). NCBI lineage: Eukaryota > Metazoa > Platyhelminthes > Cestoda > Cyclophyllidea > Taeniidae > Taenia > Taenia hydatigena. The sequence goes on along the minus strand of JADWOT020001847.1, from coordinate 22,842 downwards.
GGTTATGACTGAATTACGCGGCACAATAGCAAACTTGCTCTCGGACCAGGCTTTTGGAATTATCATAATTGGAAACTCAGAATGTAAGGAAAAAAGAGGGATGAATTTTATCTTGGACTGTGCTGATAAACTGGGATTTATGACTGACTCAGCTCTGATGACTGCACCAACGATTCGGCAAATTTGGTGCGTTCAAAAGAACGTTACCTGAATCGCTAAACGCAGGGATATATTCAAATAGGCATGCCAAGATGTCATTTAAAGGCGCATGCAAACGCGTTTGTTTTGGTTGGCCATAATGACTGGTTCTCATAATTACTTTATACCTAAATTGAAACAATCGCAAGCGTGCGTTCCACCATTTGTGCCACCTTTTCCATCCTCAAATTACAAATCAACCATGCTCAAAATTAAATAATTTTGCTAAAGACAAGTAAGCAGTAAATAAGAATAATTGGTTCGTTTTAATTCGTTATGATGCTTTCGTCAGGCACGATTTTATTACGAAGCCTTCGTTAGGGATACTTGAGACAATACTAAATCCGAAACTGAGGTATTTACCCCAATTATTTTGAATATGATTTAGACGTAGTGACTGTACTTCATTGCTGATAAGGTAAGACCTAATCAAGCATAGCAGAAACAGCTGCAATTTTAGGTGACTACTTACAGATTTAAAAGAACTATAATAATTGAGCGTGCGTTCATTGCTTCAGCAGTTTTGATTACCAAATATGCAAAGGTAAATAAACACATCTACTTGAATAATGCTCCTCCAATGATAGTCGGGACTCAACCTGATTATTACTGCAGGGCATCTGCCGTATTCACACTGGACTAGTATTAACATCCCCTTAGTTAAACAGCAGTCGGAGGAAGCTAAATTTGTCACTGCACAGCATAATAAACATGCGCATGAGATGTAGGAACATTAGCAAAAGTCGTTTTTAGCGATTAGAGAGTCGTCCATCGTATTCATCAATCGACTAGTAATACTTGTATTCTCAAAACACATAAATCCTTTCGAAACTTAACCTTTGTTTAGACGTTCTTAGGTAACTGCGAGAAAATTAGTCAAACACGCTATTGCAATCAGCACTTAATGGCACTTCTGTCCATCCCTTTATTTCGCTATGATCATACGGTAAGGAGAAGTCCTGAAAGGGATTTAAATGTAATATACGCGCTTATGACCTAACTGTTAGATTCGCCAGCCTCGCTTGTACCTATTCGCTATAAAGGCAAACGGAACACAACCTCGAATGCTATCTGTTCGCTCAAGAAGTTTCAGAGCTAAGAAAACCTGTCATTTCGCGACAGAACCTCACTAATTTGCCTGAAATTTTGAATTAATTAAGAACAACCTTGGCAGAAATGGCCTCCCAGAAACATTGGAAAAGTTAAAAGGATTCTTTTTTCCTTAATTCCTCTAACACATTGCTGATGTACAAACCACATAAGGCAAAATGCTGCCAGTCCAGCCGGAAAAGTTAGGTGCCTGCAAGCGCAAGTTAAATGACGACTCCGTTTTAAGGACAAAATTGGCTAGACTTAGTTATTCAGTGCGCGAAATTAACGGTGGTGGTTGCAGTGACTTTGGCAGCATAAACTGACTTAAATAAGAAGGAATAGATGCCAAATAGATGCGACCTCGTAAATTAAGAAATTCATTGCTGTGGTCAGTTTGTCTGCTGCTCCACGAATTTATCAGAGTTGCCTCTGGCATGTTGACCGGAGCCGAACATGCGCATCAGAGGTCTATACGTCCCTTGAAGCAGCGAAAATCTTTAATTCTAGGCTTAGCCTTAATACTATTTACGGTGTGCATATTTATTCAGATGCATTAAGTGAGAACAAAGGTCTCACAAAGTATTTAGTAAACAAGGTACAACCTATCGCAAAGCGAATTCAAACCCAAAAGTAACATAGGAGGGCAAAATTGACACTTTCAGTGATGAGGCATGAGCATGCAACTGGTCCGTGTTCGCAAAATCACGCAGATGTGCAGCGTTCCATACCCTATTTATTGCGCGCTTAGATTCATCTCAGCAGACATCTGATGGAAAACATTTCTGTAGAACTAGTCGCAATCTGACAAACCGGGGTATGCAGGAATGTGACTCGTGCCGTAACTTCAATATGCGAAGTTCAAGGAAACGATGAGAATGAAGGCACAAATTTCCTCATGCGGGGATTTTTTCGGAAATCAATACGGCAGCATTTGCCTGTAATTGGTACAACATCCTCGTAGGGGAGTACGGTCTAATGTAAAGCATTGGGAGACTTCTAAACCTCTGTGCTGTAAAATCCTTCCCCGCCAATCCAGTCGGCATATTAAGAGCTCTAGTATCATTAAAACAAAAGCTTGGAAAATTCCTATCCAGGATTCGTCCGCAATTATTGAGTTTGCGGTTTGACCTATGCTTTATTAGGTTATCTAAAAACGGAGAAGGGAGGTTATAAGCAAACTTAACAAAAAACTACTTTGCTTTCACAAAACAAAATAAGGTTAGTCTAGAAAGAAGAACAATGCTTGGCCTTCCATATTGCAAAACCACACGTTTTTGATGCTTTAGCTCCCGCAGCTGCCTGTGTCATAACCATCAGTGCATTAAAGCGGTGCTTCCTTGAAGCACAAATAATAAACTTCCACTCCAAATGTATTGCATCGATGCTACTCTGCAAGGACGGTTGACATGCAAAAGGATTTTTGGTGCATTTTAAGCCAAGATACAACCTGCCGATAACACGTAATACCACTGCACTTGTGAGACCTTTGTAAATGGCTTTGTCGACCCAGACTTCAACTCACAATCCTTTTTGCATATTGGCAAGAAGATTGTGGATTCCTGCTGACATTTTATGTGATAATTGGTGTTAGGAATCACGGGTCTATGCAAACAACCCCTGGAAACTCTTCTGCAGATTGCTAAAATGCTAGTAGTGAAGAGCACCTTAAGAGTCATGCACATTTGAGTAGGTCTACACAAGTGCCGAAGTTGTACTGTGAAAAGCACCTGCCTGTTCTGCTAGCGCAACTGAGCAATCCAAAATACATCACTTTTTCATAAGCCCTTCTGCAGAGCATGCATTTTGGCTTGAGAGAAGTATGCAAATAAATATATGCGTTTTTCCACTAAATTTTAAGCAGCCACAAAAGCCTGTCTAGAATAATTGGCTTGCAAAATAATCAGTCGAATTATTTCGCAGCCTTTCCGACAAGTCATAGGCTGGCGCAAAATCCAATCTAACTCTATGCATGCGGACAGTCACACCTGTAGTAAAAATAGGGAAGGACTGAAGTATTAATAAAGAAATGAGGCAAGAGATATGCGATCCTTTAACATTTCATTTTGGTAACAGTTTGTGATACAGAGACCTGCGTGATCTTGGGGCTAAAATCGAATGACGGAAGATATATATCAATGGCTGCGTCCATGCGACTCGGCGTTTGGACATGCATGAACTTTGTTACACGCCTTACTGATCCATTTTTTTATCACTCGTGGACAAGAAGTCGGCTGCCTTAACTTCAAAGAAGTAAGCCGAGTAGGTCTGTCTTATAAGCGCATAAACGTTAGCTCTGTAGAGCTGCGGAACATTATTAGAAATATGCCCAATTTAGGAAAGTAGTTTTAACCTGCATTAGCGGATGACGATATCCTCTAAGATGGCTAAATAATGGCTTCCAAATTCCCTTACTGATGTCGAATGGTCTCAATTTCCAGCTTCCTAAGTGGTTTGTTAACCCATCAGTTCAGATCTAAGGACTAGACTATTCTTGTGCTCGCTTGCTTACGACCAAACTCTAAGCACGGCCGAGAGATGTACACTTGATTGGATAGAACTTCGTCATAATTTAAAGAGGTGCAAGTCCAACAACTCGTCTGCAAAGGACGCAACTAATGAAAAAGAAGGGCAAAAGTTCTTTTCGTTCCCTTCGCCTCAATACCAAATCGTGGAATCTATACTTGAAGGTAAGATTAGAGAAGCGGATACTTTGACACCTCACTCCTATCCTCCATGTTTCATTAGCAACGGCTTTGAGCGCTGAAAGTGGCATATGATTCACTGTCCTTCTTTTCCACTCCTACCCATTTAACCTCCTCTAGGTGAATCATGAATTTAAAAATGCAATCTACGGACTGTCAATCATTTGGTCTACTTATAAGTGCAATATCAACGAATGTTTGCATGTGTCGCACTTGGCGCCAGTGTCTCTTCTGCGATTCCATTAATTATAACTTTAGGAACCAATAATGTTAAATCTTAAATCCCACTATCTCCGCCTCGAAGTGCTTTTTAACAAAGGAAATACAAAATATACCATTATTTTTGATTTTTGCCTTGAATGTGTAAAATCAAACACCATTGAGCTCTTTTTCCTTGATTCAAAAGTTAGAACTTTAACCAGTGCTTATTAAAGTCAACTGAAGCTTTAGTTATGGATAATAACAAGACAGTTGAATTGGTGTGTTTATATATTTGGATGAGAGTGTGGAATAAGCGTCAGAGGCAGAAGAGGATGGTTTATCCAAAAAAGTCTCTTTCACGGCGAGGAAGAAAATTTGTCTGAGGAAAGCGATCTTGCATTAATAGTATTGGTAGAAGCTGTGTCAAACTTAACAATGCCTAATGTTACGGGAAGGTAGGAAGCTAGTGCTACTTTATCCAGCCCTAATCAAAGCGGTTATCCTCACCAACCACTTAGCACTGGTTTGATCGAACCGACTTTCTGGCCAGCAAATCCTGAGCAAATCAATCCCCTCATCAGCCATTCAGTCCTGAACAAATCCTTTTGTCTCTCTACCTACCACCTCCTAATAAGGGCTAACCGTTCCGATAGCTATTTAGTAAATGCAATGCAAAATCATGGGAACCCCTTTCTCCTTGACCATTTAGTGGTCACGACTCGACAGTTCCCGTTCACTAACGCAATGATTGATTTAGGAATACCAGTCAGTCCTAGGCTTGATGCTCTTGCGACGAGTGCTCTGGCTTTTGCATTGTGGTAACTATCAGTTCTGGCCTAATATTATTTCATGCCTCACCAAATATTAATGCAATAAGGCTATTATGGAGAGTATGGGAGCTGAATCGAACATTTGCGATCACTAAAACTTAAATGCTTTACAGCCCATAGCTAATCATTTAAACAAGGTGTACATAAGCCGGCCCAAAATTGAATTTAATTTTATAGTATTAAGCGGGGCGCCAAGCATTGCTAAAAATTCACTGAATTCAGCATCCCTTGATTCATTGCAAAATGGTTTTGATCGATTCCTTGTTTACTTATGGAATCTTTTAGCTGAATTTAGGCTACCCGATTTAGTCAGCTTATTTTCAGCACTTGGACAAATTTTGGAGGCCTTTTTGTAGGCAACTTGCGAGAAGCTGCAAACAGGCGCCATGGTCTATCATTGATAGACATTTTACACTTCATTGTCCGTTCGAACTGTAAATTCTATAAGACAAGTATTTATGGTTTTTGATTTTACCCTTTAGGGTCTTTAAGATTTGGCAGCTTTGCAACTTCCTGGGCAGTCATTGAGCGCATGGATGGTCGTGAAATATGCAGCTGTAGAATGAGAGTTATGCGTGCGCGAAGAGATATAAATTTTCCTTTTCGACAAAACAACAGTGCAAAGATTTGTGTTAACTTTACAAGTAAATCCGTTTATTATGTCTTCTAGGCTTAGACACCGCCTTTCCTGCAGAGTATAGCTCCATTTACCTAATATTTCACACGCCGGGTATCTGCTCCCCTCCATCTATCATTTGTAGGAACTTTACATTAACACCAGCTTCGGGATCAGCCCTCATACCGACTCCTATATTTTCCAAATCATCTATTGCAATTGTATTCCATTTTCACCGTATCTTATGTTAAATATACCCTGCTATCGTAAGAATCACAGGAACCTATTATTGCCGATAAGCGGAATCCTGCGCTGAAGCACTACTTATGTATGCGAATCTACATAGTGTTCTAAAATTTTGTCGATACCAGATGGACGCAAGCTCTCTCACTGTACAGTTGTTACAGTGACTTAATTACAGGCTCGGATCTCAAGTTGATAGATTCCATGCAATACGATTAGGATTGTTGTCAAGTAGATCTTAACTGACGTCTCGCTATTAAACAGCAGTTGAGATTTCATTGTCACTGGCAAGAATGAAGGCAGCATAACTAGCTTAGCTAGGGGCTCATTTGCCATTAAAATAAGAAGGAATGATATACCGGGCATATAAGGAATCTAAATTCTAGTGCAAGAAGCTATTCCCGTTTTAATCACCCCTTACGTTAATTTAGGGACCGAATCTTCAGGGCTTTTGAGCAAAGGCGCAACACACGCACTAATTTGCACTCATGATTGCAGCCAAACCTCTCTCTTACGAAGTACGTAGAGCAAAACAAATATTTAAAATGTCGATGACTGCGTGGCAATTCTTAGTAGCAATGAAATTATGCGATTTCTTAAGCCTTCCTGATTCATCACTAATCGGCGAAACCGAGCCACGTCGAAATTAGAACAAGTGCTGCATTAACCTCAAGAAGTGTGGAAGTGAAGCGTTCTTCAAGCTGGAGTAAATTGAGCTTAGGCAATGACGCATAAATAGTTACTAATTCGCAACAAGTAGATTAAGCCACCAAATAAAAATTCGCGAGAAAATGGCGCCAAGAGGGTGCTGTGTAATACCTATGTTTCTTCAAATGCGCTTGTAGGCTAGGGGCGGGAGGGCAATTCTCAATCTCGTCGTGTGCCAACGCATTTGCCTCCCATATCCTAAGACGCTCTCGTCCTAGATTACAATACAAATGTCTATAAGCAAGCAACATTCTCATAGTATGGGTGGCAGAAGGAAAGAAAGGGAAAAGGAAGAAACGTCTACAATGGTAAAAATGTCTCACAGCCATTACCTCATATCAGAAATAGTCGCAGGCAAGGGAAGGAGAATGAATTGTTCCACACGAATTAATCTGCATGATTAATGTTGGATTAGGTCAGCGTGTATAGCCAAAAGCAAATTCTCCATGTCTCACTACAATTGCCGCTCCCTGTCCCTCAATATCAATCCTGCCTAGTGGTTCGTCGCTAGCACTCCAGCACCTACCTGTTTCACCCCTCCACGACCTTATGCATTGGAAGTTTCCTTCAATCTGCTTTATCTTCTCTTGCCTCCACTTTCAACATCCTTCCGCATGCATCTATTTCCCATCAATCCTAAGCCAACTAAGTGCATGCGCGCCTTAGCCTTTTCCTCCAGTCGCCCGATCCGCATGCACACATAATTCATTTCTTTATATATATTTACCTCGTTCTATTCTAAATTTATACTTTTTGCCAAGCCACAGCCCATTTTTCTGCGTGCAATGGACTAGACTTTGATGTAGATGACTGCTTACCAACGCGTATGAGTGAGAGTAGATGTGGTGCGACGCAAGCGTGTGTGTCTACGTGCCTGCGCGACATGCGACTGCACATGAAAAAATGGCTGAGGTACTGACTGTAATTCAGCCTCACATGATTACTTCCCGAGTTGATCTTGGTCTCACAGTGAGTGTTAGCGTGCATAAATGATGGTTGTGTGGCACGATTTCAACTGATGAGGATCAAGTGGACAAGGGCGTTATGTTCAAGAAAGCGCTCACTAGTCAAACCAAAATTGCGGAAAGAATGGCAGTGCAGAAGAAGTTGTATTAAAAGCATGCCATTCACTTCTTCTTCATCAACATGTGTGAGAATGAACTGGCGGCACGTGTGGCGAGTCGCGTAATGTTCTGTTTTGATCCGCCTGATATTGAAGAGAGTTGGCATGTGGTGTAAGGTTAATCAAGACTGCATTGCTTCACATTTCAAAGGTTTTACCGAATAAGTGGGTGGAGTTAAGCATCTTTGAAAGTTTGCGGGAACAAGCCTTAGTCTTCATGAAATTATGCTGTTTAGTCATAAATAATTTGAATAGCGTGGCTAGAAACCTACTTTTACGCATTTTTCCGGACTCCACAGGCGTGATGACCCTATAGTTCATGCGGTTGAGGACGCAGTGGTATAAGTTCAGCCGCATCTGTGTCATCGCAAGCTATCAGCACGCCAATATTCAGGATCGGTCCCTAACTTACCAGCAAACTTAGGAGCCCTTTCCCAGCCAGCCTTGTCTGATCATTTGATAAAATCATGCATGCAGATAAACTTTTGTGGGCAAGATACCTTAAACCCCTACTCTGTCCTGCCATTGCAATGCATGCGTGGCCCTAATCGTATTTAATTGCAATGGACTCCCGATTGTAGAGGACTTAGCATTATAAGACACGCAACGGATCTATAGCATGTTCTATAACCAATAAAGAAGATTATCTTGACAGCTTCAGATTCATCAAATCATCCTAGGCTATATTTCGTGGTAAACTACAATCGGTAAGAAAACTTGCAAAAGCGAAACCTAGAGAGTGAAAATGAAGTGCTGGGAGCAATATTCAATGCGGAATTTGCAGGCTTATGTTCGCTAGCTTAACGCTAGGCTGGATGCAATATTAGCAAATTGTTGAGTCCAAAACAAAACCATGTGGAGTAAACTCGTGGTTTAGAGACTTTGCTTTAGTTGGAGCATTACAAGAGGGGTCTACTATTTCAGATCTGAAGAAAATCAAATAGTGCACTATTGCAAGTCCTGTAGCTGGCGCGTTCGCTCGGACAATATTCGGGTTAAATAAAACAGGTAAATTATTTGTAAAATGAGCTCAAGTGCCCCAGAAACGCTGCCATAACGCGTCCGCTTTTTTATCCATGGCATAAGAGCAGCTCTGGGTTCTGCGATATAAAATGCAAATTGGACAATGCGCAAACAGGTCAGCTAAATGATGCCAAACATGTATAAACTTCGGTGCTGAAAGGTGTAACAAAGTGGCCGATAGAACCAGGATTGAACCGATTTGACTACTTATAGCTCACATACTCCCTACTTGGATCAAACTGACAGCCAATTTACTTGATATTTCATTTGTTATTAACCTGAAGCAAAAAATCTCTGAATAAACGTAAATCTATGCATACTGACATAGGCATAAATGTATATGCATCCATTTGCCTAGATATGAATGGAAATGAAAAGGAGACATTAAAATAGAGCAAAGCCTACTGTTTTGGCCAGGAAATATGAGTTCTTGGTATAAGATGACGTTTCTAGACGCCATAAAGCATATTGCGCGTTTGTAGAAAACCATTTTGGTAAAGAGCATGCCGTACTAGGCGAGATCTAGGAACAGCGATTGCAGTGCTTACAGTGGTTCAGGGGAATATGATTAGCGTTCGCATATTTGACCAAACCCTTAAGCAGCATAAACATGTGTCGGAGTTTACCGTAATTCGCTTCCCTCTTCATTGTCCTCCAAACGATGACCTACTTCCGAATTAACTTTCTTCAGCACAGGATGAGAAGCTGCTTGTTAATAAAGACTTGGAATAGTAGGCACTTTTGAAGGCAAAAAAGATTTCTTATTCTACAAAGCATAGCTATATAACGAAGGAGCAACGAGTTGTCAATTCTGAGCCATTTCTAATTTAGTTTTCATTAAAGTTGGGAATGGTCCCACCGATGGCTCTTCACTCGTTATTCCTGCTCAGCATTATTTCGCAGCAAGAACAAGTAACATTTTTCAAGATGATTTCGGATGATTGGCTGATCGTGGCTGCTTATTTAAAAAGCCATTTAGACAGGAACGATGCGTTGTTGGAATCATTGTTCTACCAACTCAAGCAAAAAGCGTTTTTAAAATCCGCAAATTTACACCGATTGTTGAGAGGATGCGATTTGCTATCTAATCTTGCCTTCTGGTGACTAAGGGTGGGTTCCAACTGAATGGATTGATTTCGCGCAAAAGGGATATTAAATAGTAAGGAAGAACGACAATTAAAATAACAAAGAATGGTTGATAGATGCTTTTATTTAAGGACACTGAGGATGGGCGAAACACGAGCACTTGCAGCTTGAGTGGAATCCCTCGAAGGCAAGTGAACCTGATCTTCCCGCCAAGGACACAATGAACGAGAAATACATCAAGAATCGCACAGGTCGCAACTAAATATGTCACAAACTTAATGTCACCTCATTGCCTAGTCGCATCAGTTGCAGAATTTTAGTGAAGCTATTAGTTACATCAATCTCATTAACTTACCGAAATCGATGAAGTCAGCTGTCCAGTCTTCACGGATGTCAACCAACCTACTGAAAGGGATTAGGGGCAAGAAATGTGTCCCTTATCACTCAAGTCACACTAAAATAGAATCTGAATGCTCCTGAGAATTGTATTTAGGACAATTAGCTGGAAGCGTTTTTACCAATATTTCATAGTATAATGCTGCGAAAATTGAATTAACTAGTATATTCTAATGACCAAAGCAAGGTTAACGATAAAACTGTAAAAGGGTTCAAAAGATAATGGCTCACTTCGCTATTATGCGTCTTCACCAAAGCTTCACGATTAAATACACATAAGTAAGAATTGGAAATGCATACATACTACTTAAATTTCTTATACAGCTACAATCGCACTACGTGCATCGTCATTACTATTTAAACCGCACCCATCCAGCCGGAGTATATCATTAGGCGTTCTCGTCTAAAACTAGTTGTCTGGAATTCGAACATTTGATCAAACTTGGGTTCCCTTAAGAAAAATAAAATCAGTCTTGTAAAAGCTGGTCACGTAAGGCAATTTATCCTGGGTGTCTTACTTATTAGTATTGACTGTTTAAATGGAAGAAAATGCGTCAGAAGCGAGGTTACTACCATCGAAATCCAGTTCAGCCACTCACTTACCTCCCATTCCCATCTGTACACCTTCGCACCCCGAAAGGTGCACAGATAGATGTGGCAGCGGTCCCATTATTCCGTCACTCATACCTGTTCATATGCCATTCCCATCGTCTGCCGCAGCCGCTGCTGGCCATAGGGGAGGACGTGAAGACGCATCAGGCAATGACATCAGTGGCTGGGGTGGTGCTGAGGAGACGACACGAAGAATACGACGGCAGCTTAGTGGCGCAATGGTAGTGTCTGACTCCAGATGCATGTTCAAGTCACGTCGGAATTGATGTGCTTTATTCTCATTGCCTTACTTTTCCAGTCTGTCATGCCTCTTACAAAACGCATTGCTTTTGCATTTAGTCTGCACACTTGGTGTCATTCAATAGGGAAGGAAGCATAAGGCAGTATGTGAAGTCAGAGAATTATTGCGGCAAGTAGGAAGGAGATACGCTTGTGATAATAAAGCTTGACCGTGGGCAGCATGAATGGATTAATTGAACATGAGATGGTTTCACTGCAGTGAATAAGACAAATGCTACGTTACCTTGCCTTCTCTTCTACACCCACTTATTGCATGTTCGCTTCCCCGCGTAGCCTTTGTGTTGACACTTTTGGTGCAGTATAGTACCACGCTAAGCAACCAGAGGGGATGTGATGCATCACATTTCCTTCCTGTGTGTTTTGAGATCAAATCTCTGTAGACGTCATTGTGTGAGCGAAAGATCAATGTCATGCATGCCATTTGACATGCTTTTGTAGCTGCGTACATTCGAGCACGTATACAGCTTTAAGCCGGGGGAGTCAGTAAGGCTACAACAGATGTTGTGCCCACTCACGGATCGAGAAGGCATGGAGAGAGAGGGGTGTTGAGCTGACCACAGGCACATCACTTATTACTGGATCCTCACTCGCGACACTGACAGGAGGACAGTTGAATCAGTAAGGGTGCCACCAAATCACCCTCCGTTTAAAAGTGGAACGTGGTATTCATTGGGCCACAGTGATTCGATTTATAGGTTCTTTCATTGACAGTCTTCACTCGCTGCGTTTTAATCTGGTTCCTCTGTCTTGAACTCACTACCCACCATCGCGTCAGTCCAATACCTCCCAAATATCTATTCTCTTACTTCCCCACATCGCAAATCGGTCTTCCTAACTATATTTAACGTCACCCCTACAGTGATTTCCATCGCCCAGGCAGTATCGCTTAACAAATTTCAACTCATTTTAAATCACTGCTTTTCATCCTACCATAGCCCATTGATTCCACCGGAAATGCCAATTTTTTATTTGGATCCTCCTACTTTTTTGACGTTCTGAATATTCTTTGGACGTTTTCACTTCATTTGTTTCTCTACGTTCTGTTGGATGCGCTCGAATCCTGTTCAACCCACTGCATCATTTTCGCAATTAATTCAATTGTTTTATTCCTTTCGTTGATCCTCCAAGCACTTTTGACAACTCCAATAATAAGGCACACTTGAAGACTTGCAATGCCTTAAAGGAAACTCGTACCCGATTCCTGCACTTGTAGACTGATTGCTTTTGAAGGACTACTTCTGCTTGATTTGCTATTGGCCTATGCCTCTGCAGCCTGTTTCGTGCTAGCACAGATGGTTTTAATGCTCCTAATTGACGAAATGCTGTATTTGTTCTGCCGCACCTATTAGTTGCAACCGCCAACAATAATCGCAACAATTTGGACCGTTGTGCACAACATTCAGATCCATTGCTGCAATATTTTTGATCTTAGTAAGGTCGCGCTGATAATCGAAGCGCTCCTCCTGCCATACATGTCGAGACTAAGGACAAATATTACCTAGGCTTGATTGTAGAAGCTTGCATCTGCTAATAAACCTGAGCAGTAGATACGCACCTTTTGTTTGCAGTGTTTTCTAAACAAAAAGCACAAAACCGCTGCTTCTTGTATGCTGTCAAGCCTAATGCAAGGGATCGACAACAATAGGAGTTTGGTATGAAAGCGTAGGGTCTAAGTAAAAATTGAAAACCTAATTATCGATGCCAGACAATGCTTTTGAGGTACAAAGGGTCAATAGAATATTTGTTTAAAAGAAAATTTGGTTATTTTGATTTAGTCTTTAAAGCCCAAACCATCCTTAATGGGAAGATGGTTCACCGACGCTGCCAAGAATATAGGATTTCTTACTTCCTCTTCTTTTTTATGCCACTACCTTTGCTATGAGAAGGTCGAGTGTCCTTTGACATCTTCATTGTATTTATTGAAACAGTCAGTAGGTAGCGCGTTAATAGAGGGTTTGAGGTGGTACTGTCTACTTCCTGAGAATCAACCCACTCCTCAAGAACATTTTTTGACTTTCCTCACATAGGTGCTACACGAGCCTCTTTAGTGCAACTATATACACTCTATTTAACTAATCCAGTAATTTGACCAACATCCGACCCTTCTACTTTCAACGCATCATAGTTCATCAACCTATTCTTTAATAGTTTACTCTGAAGCGATTACTAAATTCCAATACCTTCTCCATTTCCTCGTTTATTTTGACATCTGCTTATCTGTTTTCTTATCTATTTGTCTATTTTTCTTACATATCGGTGCATCTTGTTGATTGTCTTGTTCATTTTTTAGCCTCTTCTGTTAGAAGTTCGACTACTGACTACTACGACTACTACTTTAGGCAATATAGAGGGTCTGCTTTGTGCAAAGGAAAAAGGAAAAATGCACAGTCACGACTCTCACTGACAGTATGGCCCTAGTGTCTAAGTAGATCTGCAACACCAGAACCCTGTGCTTACTCACCTGCATACGCATTCATAATTCACTTTTTCTTTAATCAAATGGCCTGTGTCTTTACGCCCTTTATTATCGATCAATCATTCGTTCGATCCTGCTCTATATCAGACACCTGCTTCACTGATCGCTGCAATGTCTTTTAGGCAAATGTTATTCCTTCGCTTTTATTAGACTACTGCGCATCCTTTTCCATCCATACTAGCATTTTCGGTCCTTCAGTGAAAAGCGCACCTATTCAAACAATTTTACTGTATTTAGTCTTTAGCGCACTTAAAATGTCATTTTCAAAGAAAATTCAAGCACGCTAATTTGAGCTCAACTTTGCAAAGACTTACAATTGATTAACATTATGCTCCACAAAACAGCAACATTTCTGCTGCCACCTGAAAAACAAATATATTTGTGCAATGTCACCTTCGAACATTACGGAACGACATTGACACACCAAATATCAGGTCTAGAAGATGAAACATTAATAGAGTCATGCAGTGATAGGGCTATGTGATTCATTGTTTATAATTTCCGCATCCTAATTGATAGAATGCTGACAATGACTTTTTAAATTGTAGCATTCGCTTTAACTTTTGGTCGTAGCACTACACATGCGTGTCTGCTGATAATGCAAGCCATTCTTGCGAAGACGACGCCTCATATTATGCCCATCACACATTTCAAATCACGACAAATGTAGCACACGGAATATGACATCTAAGGAAACTCGCCTGTCATGAAGGTAACACAGTCAAACGTGAGGGCATTGTCGTTGACAAAGAGATAAGCCGGGGGGTCGGTGAGGCGTAATTAGACCAACGAATCATTGATCTGCGTGAGAGCACGGACCCTTCTTTTGGAAAAGAGCACACCAAATCCTAAAGGCTTCAGTTCGCTGGAGCGTGGTCTAAGGGAACAGCAGCTGATTTCAAAATGCGGCACCTAGAACCACCGAAAGGAAAGAGTTTAACACGAGATGAGTCCACTGGAATACAGGGTTCGCCACTACTCTGCGTGTTAATCGATAGGCACCAATAACATATAATTTCTTCCGCGAAAATGTTTAGAAAGAATTTATCATTCACAAGTGGAGAGCACTGCAATCTCCTTTCATTCAAATACTTAATATCAAACCTTCACACCAGTAAAGCTACGATCCAAGTGCGTGAGTTATCCAACATAGCTTTTGCTTTCCCGAACAGCAATTAAATCATTGCATCGAACAGAAGGTCGGCAAAGTAAGCATTGATTCCTACCACCCGAATAGTAAATTGATCACAATAATATTGTAGGGGGGAGGACATTCTCCCCATGGAGAGTATCAGCTGTCATTAAAACACTGTTATGCACTTGTTAGCTGACTGAGCATGCCAACAAGTGAACTATCAGTATGCAGACCATGATGCAGTGCGATCCGTTAGCAGCAATGAAAGATTCTATCTGGGCTGTTATTATGATAACGAACGAATGGGCCTGCCATTGGAAATGAGGCCTCATGCAATCGAACATTCAAGTGTCCTGCTAAAACTGACAAAAAGCGCAGATTTACAAAACGCCGCTAAATTTGTCTTTTTTCCCAGACCATGCAACATTTAGCATCCTTTAATTCATTGGGCACTAATAATCCCCTCAAAGAACGAGAACCTGCCGTAGACTTTAGTTGTAATCAAAGATAAACTCATATTAACTTAGCCCTTACAGTGGTCCACTGAGCCCCCGACTTCACGCGTTTTGACGTTTTAAGACGCATGGTTTAATAAAGTTGTTGGTATTAGACCCATGCGCATCAATTAAGTTCTATCCATTAGAGATCAAAAAGGCTCGCTTCTCACCATTTTTGCTTCAATCATGCCAAAAATCTAAGCATCAAACTAAGGGAAAGCCTAATGTATTCACCACATTAGTAACAGTTGTCTAGCATCGTTAAGAAGACAGAATAAACTATTTAACACTAAAATGGCGTTTGATCAAGCTATAAAGTTCGAGGTCGAGGTGGTCGCCATTTTGCTAAAAATGGGATGTAGCATTAGAAATGCATGCCTAGTGACAATCCAAATGCTCCCTATAAATGGAAAAATTTTATTTTTTGCGCTTCACAACGTTTTTTTGAAATAATGCAGTGCAAGGAAAAATAACACATCCCAAACTCATACGTACTGGTGGTAGCGAAGCCAAACACAAAGGTGTTGTGGCGGACATTAAGATTAATCAGAGGCCGGTTGGGTGTGGACAGGGCAACTAGCCAATAGACTGCGTGAGAACTTGATTTCCCTTCTCCGAAATCTAATAAAAGATCACACTGAAGTCTAAAATCATAAGATCGTGTGGCAACAAGAAGACGCGCACCATACCTTGTCACCTGCAGCTGGCCATTTGCAACGACGAGGAGTTGAACAAGTTGTTGGCAGGTGTGTTGCTGCCAATGAAGACAGAGAAGCCAGTGGGTAGCGAAAAGTAGGCTGGCCAAGTGCCTCCCCGTGTGCAGACTGATTGGCTGAGTCTGCAACTATGAACATGATGACGGCTGCTTGAATGCCACCACAAGGCGGTTGTTGACCACTGGATGTATAGATGGATTGGCTATCAGTTAAGTGTTAGTCTGCCTTATTGCCTTAGATGTAAAGGCTACAGAGACTGGCGGTGGTGCTACGGCACTCAGAATTACCACGAGAATTTGAATGGTGTGCGATATTTTCCTTCCTCCTTCTACACGTGCTTGCACGTTGTATTGGTCGACTGGTGATTAGGTGGATTGTAATATTACAAGAGTTTGGCGCGGCACATTAGAAAAATTTGGGCACAACGGGTTGCATGTCGGCGGCATGATTAATGATGCTGTACGTTACATAGACCGTGAAAGGTTCAGGCAGACAGATAGGTGGGGTAGATTCGATGCACAAGGTGAGTGGGACGTGATAACTATTGATGAGAAGACTGGAAAGGAATAATTTGAGTGGGTTAGGGAGTGGAATGGATGAATAAGCGAAGCGCGCTATTGACTGGTAGCCTATTACTGCATTCATTTCGTCATGGGTTTGATTTAATAACATCAGCTAAAATAAGACAAAAGTAAGCTGAGCTAAGTGAATATGGTATGGTGCGGACGAAACACACGCAGCTTAGGATCTACTTGGCAAGCAGTAGAACTGCCAAGGAGCTCATCACGATGGCAGAGTGTAGCATCCAGCATAATCGTGGAATTTGACAACAATATTTTAGGAAATACACCATACCTTATGCATTTTTGTGTGTATTAATGTAAAGATTGTATTTGTGCCACTAATATGATCACGCATTACAGAGGGACCTACTTGTGCCAAAATAAGTAGATTCGGGTGACATCACTTTGTCACGCATAGTGTAAGGCAAAGCAATGCATACATCACAAGAACTTTTATAAATTTGGATAGCTCGTTGATAGAAGGATTTAGTATCTACTGGCAAAGCATAAAATTTTGGCACAAGCCATTCCGAGACAAGAGTATGCAAAATCAGAGCCCTTACTTTGAACACGCTAAAGGAAAATAAGTAGTCATATTCAAAGTCGTCATTTTTCAAATTGTTTTCGATCTTTCTAGAATCTTTTCATCCGTGGAGTTAATTGATTGTGTACTGTAGGAAAAAGTCAAACGATAAAGCAAAGCTAGTTGGAAGTGTGTTGAATGGATTGTGTCCCTAATCGCTCGTCATTTGTGCTCATTGTGCGAGGAGATATTTTGGTGTTATAGGTGCTTATAAATGCGTTGTAAACCAATGGAATGATCCTCTCTTGCCCCACGAAGCAGTCTGTGTATTTGTACGCACACCGTGAAATCATTGATCACTAGATCTTTTAGGCTGATTTGCTGGTTATTCCGGTAAGGATGCCCACCCGATCGGCATTACAGCACTCACCCTCAACTATGTGATGAGCTACAATATTGTGAGTGGGTAATTTGCACGCATTTGCGGGAAAGTTAGCACGAGCACTAGAATCACTAAAGCGAATAGGTTAGCAGTAGTAGAGTCAATGAATGTAGGCCCGTCGATTGGATTGATCGTGAGAATTGACGCTGAATCTCTGGAACGATCGTTGCATAATAGGTTGTAGATCCACTCAACAGATACCTCTTCCGATTCCATTCAACTCAGCATGTGCCTTTACAATGCATTATGCCCTACACGTCGAAAAGCACTTAACACTGCATAGCAGATGCGTCTGCTGCATTACCTGCTGTCGGATTAATAATATGAGAACCAGTGGGCACTGGTCTGGGCTTACTTCCAACTAATGATGCCGAATGGACTAATTTGTATCTCAAACAACTGCAGCTGTTGCTTAAAATGTGCTGTGGAGACTAGCAGAGTTAAAACTACGAACAGTTCTAGTTAATTGTGTACATCGGCGGTGGTAGCAGTGGCTATTTTAATGAGCTAAGGTATGGGCTTAACTTGAAAGTAGGGTTGCTCTTCGCCACCAGTTATAGGGAATCCATTCGACGGTGCGTTGCAGTTCCAGATGCATAAATCAATGATTGATGAAGTGAGGCGTCGATTATCATCGTTGAAAATAGCTAAGTAATCAGTAAAGAAAAATAGTCATTCAGCTACAAGATGTCATCTTGTCGTTACCACGCTATGAGGCATCAAATTCTTTGATGGATAAAACTTCACGCCTACGGAATCACTTTGACGGCATGAAATCCTCGTGCGTCGATATTTAATCCTTAAAACACTGCATTTTGGTAGGATAAAAGGACCTGCATAGTGTTTTGATCCTTCCCCTGACTATCTGTTTAGTTCCACGGACAAAATTAATCTCTTGAGGCTGTGCTCTTGCATTGAAACATGGCCTTTGGGCCGTGCTGATGGCCTCCAAGACCTTTTGTACAAGAGTTGGTAGTCTATTCTCCCGCAAAGATTCAGTTTATTGCAGCGTCAATAATGGCCCATGTCACCACATTTATGAGGTTTTAAGAGAACCTGTTCGGCTCTTCATGCTTGATGAGTTTGCTGATGGCTAAAAATGAATCAATCTCGCACAAGTCACCAGTACGAGCAGATGATAATTCTAACCCATGTGTGTAGGCGATGAATGCTAATCTCAAGTCAGCAGCTAACTCTGTATCTATCCTAAAGCAAAGGCGAAGCGAAAAAGGTGAAAGAATACGATAGATAATGCAGGTCAAATGAAGGCGCAGAGGTCATCAGGTGAGTGTTGAGACTGAGCCAACGTCAACTCGTGCATCATCGGCTGATGCGTGAGCGCATGCACATTAGACGTGATCTGTGGGCGGACCACCTATGGGTACGCCTAATTGCCTCTGTGTAACTTTTTCATATGGAGGCTTGCGGTGCCAGAAAATTATTTTATTTGTACTATTACTTGTCAAAGGCGCGCGCAAATGGAAAAAGACGAGAAACAATGAAGGCCATTATGAATTATGCTGTAATACTTGTCGAAATTTTATTTTGTTTAGTTTACATTTTATTCTTAATGAAGTTTAGTGGGTTTGCTTTGGGGCTTCGAATTTTCAACATTGCCTTCATAACGCAAATGAATTGGGAAAATAAGCAGTCTTTTCATCAAGAAGATTGCGACATCTATTGCCTTAGTAGGTCATGCCTCCAGAAACAGCAAGATAGCCCTTTCATTCCCTTTTAATTTTACAAAAATTGTTCCTGTTGCACGGAATTGCATGATGCTGTAAATTACGCTAAAGATGTTAGCTGAAGTAATGTTCCCGGGGGGAGGGATAGGTTCTGCGACATGAACGCTAAGTCTCGGTGCTAAATGCAGAGCTTAGGACTGCAGCTGGTTCTGCGCGCAGCTTGAAGTAAAGACGAGGCCTTGGATATGAAAGAAGACGAGAAACAATGAGGGCTGATGTGAAAGCACAGAGGCCGTCGGGTAAGGGTGCGCTAACGCCAACGTAGACTCGTGCGCCATCAGCTGGCGCGTGAGCGCATGCGCACTAGCCATGTGATCCGTGGGCGGAACACCTTTGGAGTATGCTTGAATCTCTCTGCTTAGCTTCTTTATGTGGAGGCATGCAACACCAGAACATTGTTTTTATTGATGTTATCAATTGCTAAAGGCGCGTAAAAATGCATTTAATAGCTGAAATTAAATTGAATCTCTACAAAGCTTGCTGGCCCAAAAAGTTTTAAGGACATTCTTATTTAAGATGGCCTCATTGAGCATTGTCGAGATTTTGTTTTGCTTTGCTTTTGGTATTCGCTACTTTCTTCGTGAAGCCCAGTGGGCTTACACTAAGCTTTGAAGCACCCATGCCGGTTGAAAAATGCAGATGCAATGACTGTTTAACAAACTTTTTCCATCGAGATAAATGCAGAAATTGCCTGCCGCTATAGTATGCTTTGTCCAGTATGCAGCAAGGAAGCCGTAACCTTCTTATCTGTCATATTTACGAAAATCGCTTTTTATGAACAGAGTTGTCTAATTTCAACAATTGGATGCAAGCCATTACCAAAAGTAGTAGCACCAGAGAAGCGCTACACTAAGTGCTACATACCGACGCTGTCCATTAGGTATTTAGTAAAGCCTCAGCACCAGCGGGATAGGGTAGACAAGCTCAATTTGCCTTTTCAAAGCTAACCCAGTATTCTCTGTCATTGAGTTTCAAGCAGAATGAAAACAGTGGCAAACGTAAAAAGAATTACACGTTCCCCTTGTTTGTAGACTCAGGAGTTGGCACAAGGCAAGTGATGAGTAGACGGCATCCTTACTATCTTTTGAATGAGATGAGCCGTACATAAAGGCCAAAGCCACTGCATTACTATTGATTTACTGTCTCTGACTACTCAGGTTATGCAAATTGGACTAGGTCTGTCAAAGTTCGAATCATTTAACCATAGGACAAGCGTTGCTCAGTCATGAGAACCAAACCAATGTATGGGCATTTGTGCTTACATAATGGCAGTCAATTTAACAGCATTGTTCATCCAAATATGGAATTTTGAAGGCTGCCTCCTTCTCTTTTGAGTCTAAAATCATTTCAGAAATTCAGCTTTTTCCTTCTCCTCTCAGCGCGTTCGCCATCTCACTTCGACATCGTCTTTTGCAGGTTCCTTGAATGTTTTAACCAGCCTAACCGGGGTTACTGCATTCATCACAGTGAAAACTATCGCATGCTCGATACAATCCCATTTCAGCAATCAATCACTCCTCAATGTAATGTCTCGCCGAGGAAGATTTATCTGCAGCAGCAAGTGACGTATCTTTCCTTTTTATAATGCCTTTCGTGAATTAGCAGTCCCTGACTGCTTTTATTTTTTTCGATTGTATTGCGTTTCGACGAAGTTTCAATCACTTCTAGGTGGCGCGCTTAAAAGCCCACCTCTTATCCACTCACTCACACACCAAGCCATCCTAGTAGCGCCCACACAACCACCTCATCGTGGGACAGGTGCCAATACAAGAAAGTTTGTCCAATTTAGTAAATTGCAATTAAAGTGATGATGGCAGTGTCCTCCTTCATACCGGACACGATGAGTTGGCAGTTCTGGCAACGCCACGTTGATTATCACACACCGTCTAATCAGACGCAATGGTGGCGACTGAGGTGAATGTAATATGCACCTAAGTGTAACTATTCTATAAAACTCACAAAATTAATTGCGGTAATCCATTCGTCATGTCTACCTCTCCTCATATATTAGCTATCCGCCTTCTCCTGATGTACGCTTCGCGACTTGTTCAAGGTCAACCCACTGTCATATGCGTATGGTCAGGTATAATTGTCTCTCTATTCATTGCTGAATCTCGATTGCATTTTGCGGTGTAAACACCATCATTCATTCACGTGGGCGTGTTTGCGTGAACTTGGATGACCTTTGCAGTTTGTTGAAGCGCTAAGTTACTCAGATCAATTGCAACCACATGACCACTAGCACACATTGGTAGAGAGAATGCTAAATTACGACTGAAGAAGAACGCTTGGATGATTCCACGCAAGTTAACTGCGAGTACGCTGGTACCACACCCATGAGGAGATAGAGTAAGGACCAGAACTACACCCACACATTGCTGGCACAAAGATGTTGGCTAGTGGTGCGATATAAGAGGTCCTCACTTTGCTGTTGTAATTACAAATTCACATGTTCAGCCAATCGTGAGGATGAGGTCAAGTTATTGGGCATATAAATGCCCGCCAGTTACTTGGCTGGGTACGGAGCACGTGCCATGTTGAGAATCGCCATTCTTCTCTTTATTGTCGCCTACACCTCAGGTATTTATACGCCTCTCTACTGTAACCTTTTGCCTTTTAATTATTTCACCCTATAGATGCATTTATGATTAGCTCAGCCTTTAGAAATAGGCCATTTTCGCCGCATGCCAAAATACAAGTGAATTTAGTGGTCCAGTTCTTTATAATAGCCGTACTATCAGACTAGCATGAATCCAAATTCAGCACACCGGAATGCTTAAGTTGGCTTTGGTAACTTGAGACAAATTCATGCACAGAACTCTTCCTGATAATAATAATAATAATAATTACAATACTAATAATAGTTTATGGAATGAGTGACAACTTAGCAAACTCAGTTCTTGGCTGAAAGCATTGATACGGCTTGCAGATCATGCATTCATCTCAACGACGCTTTTGTAATTGATATGAGCTCTTGCTTCACAAACGACTTAGGCATCAGACAATTTAAATGCTTTTTAACTTCGGTGAAACAGAAGTGGATCCAATTCTATGGGGCTCTCGCATTGTTACAACAGTTAAGGGGCCATCACCGCCGATGTATTTTCGTCTTCCCTTCGGAGCCGTACGTACTCACTATTTGTGCGATAAGACATTTTGTCGACACGATGATTGACGCTTCCTTGTGTAATGCTTCAGAATCCACTATCGCATTAAAGATTCGTTTCCATTTCGGTTGGCACGAATGGCGCTAGATAGGAAATATAATGGCACCCCGCTACATGACCAATGTCTTCACACGCTAAAGTTTACGGGACGTGTTTCTCATTTATTGCAGGTTATAATGGCGCTGTTGAAAGGTGGCCACGAGTATGAAGTCAGCATTAAAAATGGCAGCTGTTATGCCAATAAGGAAGTCTACGGTCACCCTTGCCAATTTGTTGGAGGTAAGCACAATTATGAAAACCACGCTCTTCCGAATAGTGTTTCCATCAACCAACTATTTAACAGTTATAACAAAGGAACCTTCGAGTGCGACCAGGAACAGTTGATAAAATTTCACTTAGCACCTCAACACAGAGAACTGTTTTAAGTAGGCTCTATATTAAAAGGATA